>WNWK01046721.1:0-14206 GCA_009830355.1 Cherax destructor
CTAGCGCCTCAGTTCACACAGTGAGGGCCGTGGTTCATTCTCCTGTACGAGTGGAAACATTAGGATGTGTTTCCTCATGACACCTGTTGTCCATGTTCACCTAGCAGTAAAATAGGTACCTGGGTGTGGGTCGCATCCTGGGACAAAACTGACCTAATTTGCGGGAAATGCTCAGCATAACAAGGGGCTATCTATATAGTAGCATGTCATTGATGTCAACTATGGTCTGTATACCTTGTACATGTACTGGTAAAAAAAAGATTTATTATTATTAATAATATTATAATTATTATTATATTATTATTATTATTATTATTATTATTATTATTATTATTATTATTATTATTATTATTATTATTATTATTATTATTATTATTATTAAAGTTTTGTGAATCCCAATTTTGAGTTCCAATTTCAGGAAGCACCTTCAGGGATGAATATTTCTTAGACCAGCATTGTTTAAAGGAGGGAAATTTTCTTAGGAATTTATAGAAGTTTTGAGAGAGTTGCGGAGATAATAGAAGTTTGGGCTGAGGTACTGGATCTTCCTGGACAGTAACCATTAACAGAGATTAGTCCATAAATTGAAGGAAATGGCAAGGTCACAAGGCAGTGCCATAGAGGGGTCAGGGAGTGCCTGAATGACAGAAAGAGAGCATCAGTAAGGGTTAAGACACCAGAATGAGAGTAACGAGTGGGTGTTCCGCAAGGAGCAGTATTGGGTCCACTACTGTTTCTAAAATAAGTGAATGACGCGGTAGAATGTCACTGTTTGTAGATAATGTTTAACTAATGGGAAAAAATAAGATGAGAGGACAGTGATAAACATCAGGGAATCATCTGCAAACTACAGATGTGGTAAAACAAATGACTGCTCGAGTTCAACCCTAACAAATGAAAGGTAAGACGTACGAAACAGAGCACAACATGGCCGAGGATAAGCGTAAATAATTAGAGAACAAGAACAACCCATGAGGTAAACATATCACAAAGTATCACCAGGAACACACACACGGGGACCTGAGCTATGATTCGACCCCTACAACCACAAAGGAGTACAGAGTACAGCCTAGGAGTTCAAGGGCTACAAACCTCACTAAAGGAAAAGGATCTTGGGGTGAGCATCATACCGAGCACATTTCCTGAGGCGCACATCAACCAAATAACTGCTGCAGTATATGGGCGGCTGGCAAACCTAAGAGTAGCATTTCGATATTGTACACTGCAAGTCAGGTCCATATTGGAGTATGGTGCACCAGTATGGAACCCACACCTGGTCAAACACTTCAAGAAATTAGAGAATGTGCAAATGTTTGCAATAAGACTAGTCGCTGAGCTAAGGTGTATGTCCTACGAGGAGAGGTTAAGGAAAATCACCCTGACAAAACTGGAGAACAGGAGAGATAGGGTGGACATGATAACAACATACAAAATACTGAGAGGAATTGACAAGGTGGATAGGGATGGAATGTTTCAGAGATGGGACACAGCAACAAGGGGTCACAGATGGAAGCTGAAAACTCAGATAGCCACAGGGATGTTAGGAAATACTTCTTCAGCCATAGAGTTGTCAGGAAGTGGGACAATCTGGAGAGTGATGTACTGGAGGCAGGATACATACATAGCTTTAAGAATAGGTATGATAAAACTCATGGAGCAGGGAGAGAGTGGACCTAGTAGTGACCAATGAAGAGACGGGAGCTATGACTCGACCCCTGCACCTACAACTTGGTGAGTGCACACCTCGTGTAAATTTACGACTTAAGCAAGGTGAACAACCCGCAGATCAGTATTTAATAACCATGGCAATAATTTAGAACTTGAAACGTTACACATGTTAGAGCAGTGAGCAAGTACCTGGGCGCAGCTTCCAGCCCACACACTGCTAAACACTTGACCAACACAATAGTTTGGCTACCACAACTGAGAGGATTGAATAAGGATGTTGAAGGAACTTAACTTGACGACCTTGTAGGGTAGGACTGTATACGACCAGGATCAAGAAGACCAGGATCAAGAAGACCAGGATCAAGAAAACCAGGATCAAGAAGACCAGGATCAAGAAGACCAGGATCAAGAAGGCCAATATCAAGAAGACCATGATCAAGAAGACCAGGATCAAGAAGACCAGGATCAAGAAGGCCAGTATCAAGAGGACCAGGATCAAGAGAACCAGGATCAAGAAGACCAGGATCAAGAAGACCAGGATCAAGAAGACCAGGATCAATAGGACCAGAATCAAAAGGACCATAATCGAGGGGAAAAGAATCAAGGGGACCAGAATAAAGGGTCCAGCATGAAGGGGATCAGAATCAAGAGACCAGCATCAAGGGAACCAGCAACAAGGGGACCAGCATCAAGGGAACCAGTATCAAGGAAACAAGTATCAAGGGACCAGCATCAAGGGGACCAGCAACAAAGGGACCAGCATCAAGGGAACCAATATCAAGGAAACCAGTATCAAGGTACACAGTATCAAGGGACACAGCATCAAGGGGACCAGAATCAAGATACCAGCATCAAGCGGACCAGAATCAAGGGACCAGCATCAAGTGGACCAGCAACAAGGGGACCAGCAACAAGGGGACCAGCATCAAGGAAACCAGTATCAAGGGACCCAGCATCAAGGGGACCAGAATCAAGGGGACCAGAATCAAGAGGACCAGAATCAAGGGGACCAGAATCAAAGGGAACATAATAAAAAAGACCAGAATCAAGGGATCAGCATCAAGGTGACCAGCATCAAGGGACCATCATCAAGGTACCAGAATCAAGGGACCAGCATCAAGGGACCATAATCAAAAGGACCAGAATCAAGGGATCAGCATCAAGGTGACCAGCATCAAGGGACCAGCATCAAGGGAACCAGAATCAAGGGACCAGAATCAAGGGAATAGAATCAAAAGAACCAGAATCAAGAGGACCAGAATCAAAAGGACCAGAATTGAGGGGAAAAGAATCAAGGGAACCAGAATCAAGTGGACCAGAATCAAGGGAACCAGAATCAAGTGACCAGCATCAAGGGACCATAATCAAAAGGACCAGAATCAAGGGATCAGCATCAAGGTGACCAGCATCAAGGGACCAGCATCAAAGGAACCAGAATCAAGGGACCAGAATCAAGGGACCAGAATCAAAAGAACCAGAATCAAGAGGACCAGAATCAAAAGGACCAGAATCAAGAGGACCAGAATCAAAAGGACCAGAATCGAGGGGAAAAGAATCAAGGGAACCAGAATCAAGTGGACCAGAATCAAGGGAACCAGAATCAAGTGGACCAGAATCAAGGGAACCAGAATCAAGTGGACCAGAATCAAGGGAACCAGGAACAGCGACAAAACTCGACCCACAAGAGCAACAATCAACTAACATTTGAGTGACCTCGCGGTGGCCTCCCCGTGTATATATATACACTGTGAGATGTATACCCGTGTATATGAGTATATGAGTTGTGTATATACTCTGAAAGGTGTATGACTGAGTATATACACTGACAAGTGTGTATCTGTGTATATACGACGAGAGGTGTATATATATGAGAGCTGTGTATATACACTGAGAGCTGTGTATATACACTGAGAGGTGTGTATACACACTGAGAGGTGTGTATATACACTGAGAGGTGTGTATACACACTGAGAGGTGTGTATATACACTGAGAGGTGTGTATACACACTGAGAGGTGTGTATATACACAGAGAGGTGTATATATACACTGAGAGGTGTGTGTATACACTGAGAGGTGTGTATATACAATGAGAGGTGTATATATACACTGAGAGGTGTGTATATACACTGAGAGGTGTGTATATACACTGAGAGCTGTGTATATACACTGAGAGCTGTGAATATACACTGAGAGCTGTGTATATACACTGAGAGGTGTGTATATACACAAAGATACACACTGAGAAATGTGTATAAACACTGAGTGATACTTCTATGTATACACAGAGGCGTATATTTGTATGTATATAATAAGTGGTGTATATCTCCCTGTATATATACACAATGTCAGAATATATACATAGTATATACTATCTGCAGTGGTACTTACAAACAGTGGAACACAATCATGTACAGTGGTACTCTCAGAACAGTGGAACAACACACACACACACACACACTCACAAGGAATCGTTCAGGACCCTGTACACTGTGTACGTTAGGCCCATATTGGAGTATGCAGCACCAGTTTGGAACCCACACCTAGCCAAGCACGTCAAGAAACTAGAGAAAGTGCAAAGGTTTGCAACAAGACTAGTCCAGGAGCTAAGGGGTATGTCCTACTAGGAGAGGTTAAGGGAAATCAACCTGACAACACTGGAGGACAGGAGAGATAGGGAGAATATGATAACGACATATAAAATACTGAGAATAAATGACAAGGTGGCTAAAAGAAGAATGTTCCAGAGATGGGACACAGCAACAAGGGGACACAGTTGGAAGCTGAAGACTCAGATGAGTCACAGAGATGTTAGGAAGTATTTCTTCAGAGTTGTCAGGGAGTGGAATAGTTTGGGAAGTGATGTAGTGGAGGCAGGATCCATACAAAGCTTCAAGAAGTGGTATGATAAAGCTGATCTATCAGGAAGAGTGACCTAGTAGCGACCAGTGAAGAGGCGGGGCCAGGAGCTGTGAATCGACCCCTGCAACCACAATAAGGTGAGTACACACACAAAAACAAACAAATAGTACTCACACAAACAACGCTCACAAAAACAATGGTACTTACAGCAAAGACAGCACTCACAGTAACAAAGGTACTCACAGTAACAAAGGTAGTCACAGTAACAAAGGTAGTCACAGTAACAAAGGTACTCACAGTAACAAAGGTAGTCACAGTAACAAAGGTACTCACAGTAACAAAGGTAGTCACAGTAACAAAGGTAGTCACAGTAACAAAGGTACTCACAGTAACAAAGGTACTCACAGTAACAAAGGTAGTCACAGTAACAAAGGTACTCTCAGTAACAAAGGTACTCACAGTAACAAATGTACTCACAGCAAAGACAGCATTCTGCAGACCAAAGGGTATGGGTGTGAGTCTGGTCACCAGGACGACCTTGAAGGCTTGAGGTCCACCCAGCACCGCCAGCAGTGACCTCACCAGTCTTGACCTCACCACACGCCTCCTCACTACCTGTCAACACCACCAGCCTCACTATACAACACTGTCAACACAAAGGTACACGGGAGGATCCAACCGTGGTCCTGGGATTGACAGGTCCAGTGCTTGACAACGGTGACGCGCTCAACCTGTCGTTCTAGGTACCACGGTTCGTATCTCACGTCTAGCTTTCTGTTTGTTCACTTACAGTCGTTTATTACAACTTGAAATACGTTCATATAAAATTATGTACCAATATATAATATTAGTGCATATATTAAGAACACGGAAATAATAATAATGGCAATAATAATAATAATAATAATAATAATAATAATAATAATAATAATAATAATAATAATAATAATAATAATAATAATAATAATAATAATGGTAATAATAATAATAATAATAATAATAATAATAATAATAATAATAATAATAATAATAATAATAATAATTATTTTTTATTAACACATCGGCCGATTCCCACCAAGGCAGGGTGGCCCGAAAAAGAAAAACTTTCATCATCATTCACTCCATCACTGTCTTGCCAGAAGGGTGCTTTACACTACAGTTATAAAACTGCAACATTAACACCCTCCTTCAGAGTGCCGGCACTGTACTTCCCATCTCCAGAACTCAAGTCCGGCCTGCCGGTTTCCTGAATCCCTTCATAAATGTTACTTTGCTCACACTCCAACAGCACGTCAAGTATTAAAACCATATGCCTCCATTCACTCCTATCAAATACGCTCACACATGCTTGCTGGAAGTCCAAGCCCCTGCACACAAAACTTCCTTTACCCCTCCCTCCAACCTTTCCTAGGCCGACCCCTACCCCGCCTTCCCTCCACTACAGATTTATACACTCTCGAAGTCACTCTGTCTCGTTCCATTCTGCTCTACATGTCCAAACCACCTCAACAACCCCTCCTCAGCTCTCTGGACAATCGTTTTGGTAATCCCGCACCTCCTCCTAATTTCCAAACTCCGAATTCTCTGCATTATATTCACACCACACATTGACCTCAGACATGACATCTCCACTGCCTCCAGCCTTCTCCTCGTTGCAACATTCATCACCCATGCTTCACACCCATATAAGAGCGTTGGTATAACTATACTCTCATACATTCCCCTTTACTTCCATGGACAAGGTTCTTTGCTCCACAGTCTCCGAAGTGCTCCACTCACCCTTTTCCCTCATCAATTCTATGATTCACCTCATCCTTCATAGACCCATCCGCCGACATGTCCACTCCCAAATATCTGAATACATTCACCTCCTCCATACTCTCTCCTCCAATCTGATATCCAATCTTTCGTCACCTATTCTTTTTGTTATCCTCATCACCTTACTCTTTCCTATATTCACTTTCAATTTTCTTCTTTTACACACCCTACCAAATTCATCCACCAACCTCTGCAGCTTCTCTTCAGAATCTCCCAAAAGCACAGTGTCATCAGCAAAAAGCAACTGTGACAACTCCCACTTTGTACTATTTGCTTCTTTATCTTTTAGCCCAACACCTCTTGCCAAGACCCTCGCATTCACTTCTCTTACAACCCCATCTATAAATATATTGAACAACCACGGTGACATCACACATCCTTGTCTAAGGCCCACTTTTACTGGGAAATAGTCCCCTTCCCTCCTACACACTCTAACCTGAGCCTCACTATCCTCATAAAAACTCTTCACTGCTTTCAGTAACCTTCCTCCTATTCCATACACCTGCAACATCTGCCACATTGCCCCCTATCTACCCTATCATACGCCTTTTCCAAATCCATAAATGCCACAAAAACATCTTTTACCCTTATCCAAATACTGTTCACCTATATGTTTCACTGTAAACACTTGGTCTACACACCCCTACCTTTCCTAAAGCCCCTTGTTCATCTGCTATCCTGCTTTCTGTTTTACTTTAATTCTTTCAATAATAACTCTACCATACACTTTACCAGGTACACTCAACAGACTTATTCCCCTATAATTTTTGCACTCTCTTTTGTCCCCTTTGCCTTTATACAAAGGAACAATACACGCTCTCTGCCAATCCCTAGGTACCTTAACCTCTTCCATACATTTATTAAATAATAGCACCAACCACTCCAAAATTATATCCCCACCTGCTTTTAACATTTCTATCTTTATCCCATCAATCCCAGCTGCCTTACCCCTTTCATTCTACCCACTGCCTCACGAACTTCCCTACACCCACAACTGGCTCTTCCACCCTCCTACAAGATGTTATTCCTCCTTGCCCTACACACGAAATCACAGCTTCCTGTCTTCATCAACATTTAACAAATCCTCAAAATATTCTCTCCATCTTCCCGATACTCTAACTCTCCATTTAATAACTCTCCTCTCCTATTTTTAACTGTCAAATCCATTTGTTCTCTAGGCTTCCTCAACTTATTAATCTCATTCCAAAACTTTTTCTTATTTTCAACAAAATTTGCTGATAACATCTCACCCACTCTCTCATCTGCTCTCTTTTTACATTGCTTCACCACTCTTTAACCTCTCTTTTCTCTCCATATACTCTTCCCTCCTTGCATCACTTCTACTTTGTAAAAACCTCTCATATGCTAACTTTTCTCCTTACTACTCTCTTTACATCATCATTCCACCAATCGCTCCTCTTCCCTCCGCACCCACTCGCCTGTAACCACAAACTTCTGCTGAACACTCTAACACTACATTTTTAAATCTACCCCATACATTTTCAACCCCATTGCCTACACTCTCACTAGCCCATCTATCCTCCAATAGTTGTTTATATCTTACCCTAACTGCCTCCTCTTTTAGTTTATAAACCTTCACCTCTCTTTACTTACTGATTCTATTTTCCTTGTATCCCATCTACCTTTTACTCCCACTGTAGCTATAACTAAAAAGTGATCTGATATATCTGTAGCCCTCTATAAACATGTACATCCTGAAGTCTACTCAACAGTCTTTTATCTACCAATACATAGTCCAACAAACTACTGTCATTACGCCCTACATCATATCTTGTATACTTATTTATCCTCTTTTTCTTAAAATATGTATTACCTATAACTAAACCCCTTTCTATACAAAGTTCAATCAAAGGGCTCCCATTATCATTTACACCTGGCACCCCAAACTTACCTACTACACCCTCTCTGCATGTTTCTCCCACTTTAGCATTTAGGTCCCCTACCACAATTACTCTCTCATTTGGTTCAAAAGTTCCTATACATTCGCTTAACATCTCCCAAAATCTCTCTCTCCTCTACACTCCTCTCTTCTCCAGGTGCATACACGCTTATTATGACCCACTTTTCGCATCCGACCCTTATTTTAATCCACATAATCCTTGAATTTACACATTTATATTCCCTCTTTTCCTTCCATAACTGATCCTTCAACATTATTGCTACCCCTTCCTTAGCTCTAACTCTCTCAGATACTCCTGACTTAATCCCATTTATTTCTCCCCACTGAAACTCGCCTACCCCCTTCAGCTTTGTTTCGCTTAGGGCCAGGACATCCAACTTCTTTTCATTCATAACATCGGCAATCATCTCTTTCTTAACATCCGCACTACATCCACGCACATTCAGACAACCCAATTTTATAAAGTTTTTCTTCTTCTCGTTTTTAGTAGATTTGTACAGGAGAAGGGGTTACTAGCCCATTGCTCCCGGCATCTTAGTCGCCTCATACGACACGCATGGCTTACGGGAGGAAGATTCTTTTTCCACTTCCCATGGACAATAGAGAAAATAAAAAGAACAAGAGCTATTAAGAAAAAGAAGAAAAACCTAGATGTGTGTATGTATATATATGCATGTGTATGCCAGTGTAGTGTGACCTAAAGTGTAAGTATAATAATAATAATAATTTTTCTTCATCCTCATATCTGACATAGACAGATGTAAACCATAGCACTGTACCTTTGCTGACGATACTAGAATTTGCATGACAGTGTCATCCACTGAGGACACTGCATATCTCCAAGTGGACATTTAAGGTCTTCAAGTGGGCCAGAGAAAACAATGTCAAGATCAATGAGGACAAATTTCAAAAACTCCGCTATGGAAAACTTGAAGAAATAAAAGGTAGATCGGAATATAAAACAAAATCTAACCACACAATTGAGCAGAAAACTAATATGAAGGACTTGGGAGTGATAATGTCAGAGCATCTCACTTTCAATGTCACTTTCAATGTCATTATCGCATCTGCTAGGAAAAAATGATAGCATGGATAATGAGAACGTTCAAAACAGGCGATGCCAAGCCAACAATGATCATCAAGTCACTAACAGCACCTTCAAGGCAGGCGAAATTCTAGGTCTGGAGAATATACAGAGAATTTTCACTGCATCTCAATTACTGGGACCGTTTGAAGTCCAGTGACTTCAAAACTTGGAATGCAGGTGAGAAAAATAGATCATAATTTACAATTAGGAACTCCTGGAGGGACTACTCCCAAATTACACATACAAATATCTCCCTACGTAAGCAAACGACTCGGCAGGTGGTGCAGCATCCCCCCAATGAAAAGCAGGGGTGCCGTAGGTACACTAAGAGACACCACAGTAAATGTCAGGGGCCCAAGACTGTTCAACAGCCTCCAAGCATTCATAAGGAGGATTACCAGTAAACCCCTGGCTGTCTTCAACAGGGGGTTGGACAGATACCTAAAGTCAATACCTGACCAGCAGGGTTCTGGTTTGAACGTTGAATTATGTGCAGTAGTAACAGCCTGGTTGATCAGGATCTGATCCACAGTGAGGCAAGGTCATGAACCGGGCCGCGGGGGCTTTGACCCCCGGAACCCCCTCCAGGTATACTCCAGGTAGTGTGAGTGCTTTTGTTGCTATTATTCTGGTTGTATCACCCATTTATCATTACAAGGGTCAAGTCACAGCTTCCTCCATCCCTCTTTATTGCATCCTAGACTCAGGTGACCATGTCATACCTGTTCTTAAAGCTATGTATAATCTCTGTCTCTCTCTCCCTCCTTGGTATTTCCACTTCCTGACATCACTGAGACTGAATAAACACTTTATGAGAAACGTCAGGAGAGGATAAACATGAAGAGTAGACAGGAGAGGTAGACAGGAGAGGTAGACAGGAGAGGTAGACAGGATAGGTAGAGAGGAGGGATAGAAAGGTGGGGTAGACAGGTGGGATAGACAGGAGGGGTAGATAGAAAATAAACAGGAGAGGTTAGACAGGAGAAGCTAGACAAAGGACAGATAATAGAGAGTAGACAGGAAAGGGTAAACAGAAGGGGTATGCAGCTAAGGTAGACAGTAGATTCAGTAGGTAGACAGAGTTTAGACAGTAAAAGGTAGACAGCAGAACGTAGAGGGTAGAAAGTAGACAGTAAAAGGTCGAGGGGTAGACGGAAGATGCAATAGAGAGTATATAGTACAAGTTAGAGGGTAGACAGTGGAAGGTAGACGATAGAAGGTAGACGGTAGAAGGTAAAGTACCTAACTGTGATAGCAACTAAATAATTCAGGCTGAAATTTGCAAGCGATCAATGAAGCCCAATACTCCCACGAGCGGTCCCCAAGCGGTGAGGAGTTTGGCCACAAGCGGTCTCAAGCGGTGAGGAGTTTGGCCACAAGCGGTCTCAAGCGGTGAGAAGTTTGGCCACAAGCGGTCCCAAGCGGTGAGGAGACAGTCAGAACTGGAAGACAGTTAACAGGCGAATGTGAATTAACAATGGCCATCCCAACAATGACCATCCCAATAATGACCATCCCAATAATGACCACCCAATAATGACCATCCCAATAATGACCATACCAATAACGACAATCCCAATAATGATCATCTCAATAATGACCATCCCAATAATGACCATCCCAATAATGACCATCCCAATAATGACCATCCCAACAATGACCATCCCAACAATGACCATCCCAACAATGATCATCCCAATAATGACCATCCCAACAATGACTATCCCAACAATGACCATCCTAACAATGACCATCCCAATAATGACCATCCGAATAATGACCATCCGAATAATGACCATCCCAATAATGACCAACCCAATAATGACCATCCCAATAATGACCATCCCAATAATGACCATCCCAACAATGACCATCCCAACAATGACCATCAAAACAATGACCATCCCAATAATGACCATCCCATTAATGACCATCCGAATAATGACCATCCGAATAATGACCATCCGAATAATGACCATCCGAATAATGACCATCCCAATAATGACCATCCCAATAATGACCATCCCAATAATGACCATCCCAACAATGACCATCCCAACAATGACCATCAAAACAATGACCATCCCAATAATGACCATTCCAATAATGATTATCCCAATAATGACCATCAAAATAATGACCATCCCAACAATGACCATCCCAATAATGACCATCCCAATAATGACCATCCCAATAATGACCATCCCAATAATGACCATCCCAATAATGACCATCCCAATAATGACCATCCCAAAAATGACCATCCCAACAATGACCATCTCAATAATGACCATCCCAATAATGACCATCCCAATAATGATTATTCCAATAATGACCATCCCAATAATGACCATCCTAATAATGACCATCCCAACAATGACCATCCCAATAATGACCATCCCAACAATGACCATCCCAATAATGACCATCCCAATTTATGACCATCCCAACAATGACCATCCCAACAATGACCATCTCAACAATGACCATCTCAACAATGACCATCTCAACAATGACCATCCCAACAATGACCATCCCAACAATAACCATCCCAACAATGACCATCCCAACAATGACCATCCCAAAGATAACCATCCCAACAATGACCATCCTGTAGCCAGTAAGCCTACATGCATAGTTCCAATAGTTTCCCGAGAGGTCAGGCCTCTCGGTGGGCAGGCCACTTCAGTCTGCCCACGCTTACATCGCTCTCACTTCTCGTCCAGGCATCCTAGAGTCAACAAGGCCTACTCCTCTCTCCCTCCCTGGGCATGGCCCCTCCGGGCCATGGGCACAAACACACTGCCTGTGTACCCACTATCTCGCAAATAAAGAAAGAAGCCTCCGAAGCTTTGGCATTGCTACCCTGCTTTAATCAAGACGCAAATAACCATTTTATTAGAAAACATTGGTGGTAGCGGTGGCTGCAGCAGGTGTGTTGCTCTGGGAGAGGAGGGAAGGGAGGGGATAGGAAGTGTTGTCTTCACTTCATCGCCCCCCACAGGAAGCATCCATCTCTCAACGAGTTATCCTGATGTTGTGTCTGCAAGTCACAGCATCCAGACACAGGTACAAGCAGGATCCAGGCCAAAATTTGTCGAATTTCTCCGAGAAATACACGTGGCATCCCTGCGACTCCCCGCCACCGCATCCCACACTGTTATCAAGTCACGTGTTCAGTGTCACCTCTATGGGTCTGTTGTTGTTGTTGTTCAGCTCATCTTGGCTTTTTCAGCAAGTCAGAGGTGAGTTTGTGGTGATTTCTGTGCCAGTGTGGTAGAATCTGCACTATCTTCGACATGTGTATGGGTGAGGAAGGAAGGCGTGCGGTCCTGGCTCCACCACACGCCACTCACCCATGCTCGACCAAGCTGTGTATCAGAGTGCCTGAGGTCACTCGAAGCCACGGGGATCACGAAGCCACGTGTGGATCTACAAGCCACATGTGATACCAAGCCAGTTACCCTAGCCACATGCTGTGGTCTGTTGCTCGACTTCATGACGTCACCATGCAGCTGACGTCACCATGCTGCTGACGTCACCTTGTTGCTGACGTCACCTCGCAACGTCACCCACGATGTTGCTTGATGTCACCTCGCTATGTCAAAATATGACATCCCTCACGACGTCACTGCAGGACGTCACCTTGTGACGTCTGCAGACGTCACCTCGAGATGTCACCCCATGACATCACCTCATGATGTTACTTGCTCTGTTTCCACAGTGAGCATTTTATTTTATTTTCAGTATTGTCGAGAAGTTTGAGAGAAGATATATGTCGTGTGTTAATTATTTCCTCTCAGTCAGTGTTCTCACATGTTCGTGTATGGCTTAGTGTCGATTTTTTTCACAGAAAAGCATCATTTGCTAGTAAGCCAAGTTGTACTCCATGTGCAGTAGGTGTGTGCAGTTGTGTCCTGTGTGGTCTTGAGCCCAGCTGTTGTGTGTGGACCACAGTATGTTCTGTACCTAGCCCAGTGTAGCACCTCGTTTTACTTGTCACCCGGTGTGACCGCGCGCTTGACAGCTGACATTAGTCAGTTACAGTTACGAGAGTCTGAGCCCCGTGTACAGAAAGCTCTTTATGTTCACCGCTCATAATGACCTGCTGAATCGTACCCGCTATGATTCCCATCAAGACTTGTTTCCACTTCACCTTCAGACCGTCAGAGTGCAGTAATATGTAGAGAACCAGTCTGAGGACGCTTAGACCAACCTCTGCTGTAACTCTAACTGTCGAGAGTATGACACGTCAAGCCGCAGTTAATCCTGACGGCAGGTGCTGTGTCAGCCTCGTGTCACAGCTTCAGTGAGCAACTTGCACAAAGATGATGTCACTTTGACTGCTAGCCTGCTCACTCCAGTATGATGTATGATGTTAAGACTTCCAGATGTTTTGCCGAGTCATCTCTGTCACGACTCACTCCACACTCACCAGCAGTGACAGCCCCAGCGACAGTACCACTCGAGAAATGTCCTCCTGAGTCGCTTGCCAGAAGAAGTCCTGTCCAGTTGCCGAGTGCTGACAACACCTCACTCGAGGGCACCAACAGGTTGTGCCCCAGGTTGAGTGAACCCTGCAGCGACTACTACGATTCTGTGCAGCGATGTCTCATGTGTTGCAGTATCTGTCGAGACTCAGGAAGGCGTGCACTGATGCCCATCGACGCTCACTGCCTTAGACCACTATGATTTTTTGCACACCCCACCATTTTTCTTCCTCTCTGTCCACATATGTATATATATATATATATATGTTTTTATTTTGTGTTCTGTACCCTGTTTTTGCGAGAGAGACCGAGTTTTTTTAAGCGAGTCATGGTCAGGGTCGACCATGGGTAGGAGGCCCAGC
>WNWK01046722.1:0-14206 GCA_009830355.1 Cherax destructor
AGCTCTACACAGAGTGAAACATGACTTGATTAAGCTCTACACAGAGAAACGTTGTCTCAATGGAATCTTGTTTTTTACACTCTGCCCTGTGTCTTGCTAGATTACTCTCTTGCTAGACTATTCACTCTCTTAGAATCCCTCCCTCGCTAGCTTACTCCCAAACTACATCACTCGTTGACCACCTGTCTCACCTATCTGTCTCACCTGTCTGTCTCACCTATCTGTCTCACCTGTCTGTCTCACCTGTCTGCCTCACCTATCTGTCTCACCTGCCTGTCTCACCTGCCTCTCTGCTGGTAAGGCTGAAGACTTTCTCTATGGTTGAGATGAGAGAGACTCCGTAGGTATAGATCATTCCCTGCAGGAGCCCCAGCAGGAAGTACACCATCAGGTACACCTCCTTCGTCGCCAGTACCTGCAGTAGGATGGAGGCTTTAAAACACCAGGTCTTGTATCACAAACATAATTCATACAAGTAGTAATAGCTTTCCAGGTTACTGTCAGCCACATTCCTCAAGGGGAAGCTGTTTCTCAGTTCTCAACCCTACCCCATAGATATAATAACAGCCGGGCTGGATTAACCAATAAGTAAAATAAGTACATGCTTAGGGCATCAAGGGAAGGGGGGCACCACAGAAATTTTCCATAGCCGGACTTACATGGACCATATGGGGCAAAACTGCAAATGGTACAGCTGAACCAGGTTCCACGAAAAAAGGCTCCACAATTAGTGAAAAAATGCATATATATATATATATATATATATATATATATATATATATATATATATATTTATATATAAAGAGATGTTATCAACAAATTTTGTTGAAAATAAGAAAAAGTTTAGGAGTGAGATTAATAAGTTGAGGAAGCCTAGGAAACATAAATGGAGAGTTAGAGGTATCGAGAAGATGGAGGGAATATTTTGAGGAATTGTTAAATGTTGATGAAGACAGGGAAGCTGTGATTTCGTGTATAGGGCAAGGAGGAATAACATCTTATAGGAGTGAGGAAGAACCAATTGTGAAGGGCAAATAACATCTTATAGAGTGAGGAAGAGAATTGAGTGTGGAAGTTCGTGAGGCAATGGGTAGAATGAAAGGGGTAAGCAGCTGGGATTGATGGGATAAAGATAGAAATGTTAAAAGCAGGTGGGGATATAGTATTGGAGTGGTTAGTGTTTTCATTTAATAAATGTATGGAAGAGGGTAAGGTACCTGGGGATTGGCAGAGAGAATACCTGGAGACCTGGAGTATACCTGGAGAGTTCCAGGGGTCAACGCCCCTGCGGCCCGGTCTGTGACCAGGCCTCATGTTGGATCAGAGCCTGATCAACCAGGCTGTTACTGCTGGCCGCACGCAGTCCAACGTACGAACCACAGCCTGGCTGGTCAGGTACCGACTTTAGGTGCCTGTTCAGTGCCTGCTTGAAGGCAGCCAGGGGTTTGTTGGTAATCCCCCTGATGTATGTATGCATAGTTCCTTTGTATAAATGCAAAGGGGACAAAAGAGAGTGTAAAAATTATAGGGAAATAAGTCTGTTGAGTATACCTGGTAAAGTGTATGGTAGAGTTATTATTGAAAGAATTAAGAGTAAGACGGAGAGCAAGATAGCAGATGAACAAGGAGGCTTTAGGAAGGGTAGGGGGTGTGTAGACCAAGTGTTTATAGTGAAACATATAGGTGAACAGTGTTTAGATAAGGGTAATGAGGTTTTTGTGGCCTTTATGGATTTGGAAAAGGCGTATGAAAGGGTGGATAGGGGGGCAATGTGGCAGATGTTGCAAATGTATGGAATAGGAGGTAGGTTACTGAAAGCAGTAGAGTTTTTACGAGGATAGTGAGGCTCAGGTTAGAGTATGCAGGCGAGAGGGAGATTATTTCCCAGTAAAAGTGGGCCTTAGACAAGGAAGTGTGATGTCACCATGGTTGTTCAATATATTTATAGATGGAGTTGCATGAGAAGTGAATGCTCGGGTGTTGGCATGAGGTGTGGGGTTAAAAGATAAAGAATCTAACACAAAGTGGAAGTTGTCACAGTTGCACTTTGCTGATGACACTGTGCTTTTGGGGGATTCTAAAGAGAAGTTGCAGAGGTTGGTGGATGAGTTTTGTTGGGAATGTAAAAGAAGGAAATTAAAAGTGAATTTGGGAAAGAGTAAAGTGATGAGGATAGCAAAAAAATAGGTAATGAGAGATTGGATATCAGATTGGAGGGAGAGAGTATGGAGGAGGTGAATGTATCCAGATATTTGGGAGTGGACATGTAAGCAGATGGGTCTATGAAGGATGAAGTGAATCATAGAACTGACAAGGTAAAAAAAGGTGAGTGGTGCACTGAGGAGTCTTTGGAGACAAAGGACTTTATCCATGGAAGCAAAGAGGGAAATGTATGAAAGAATAGTTATACCAACACTCTTGCATGGGTGTGAAGCATGGGTGATGAATGTTGCAACAAGGAGAAGGCTGGAGGCAGTGGAGATGTCATGTCTGAGGGCAATGTGTGGTGTGAATATATTGCAGAGAATTCGTAGTTTGGAGATTAAGAGGAGGTGCGGGATTACTAAAACTATTATCCAGAGAGCTGAGGAGGGGTTGCTGAAGTGGTTCGGACATGAAGAGAGGTTGGAACGAAATAGAATGACTTGGAAAGTGAATAAATCTGTAGTGGAGGGAAGGCAGGGTAGGGGTGGCCCTAGGAAAGGTGGGAGGGAGGGGGTAAAGGGGGTTTTGTTTGCTAGGGGCTTGGACTTCCAGCAAGCATGTGTGAGCACGTTAGATAGGAGTGAATGGAGACAAATGGTATTTATGACTTGATGTGCTGTTGGAGTGTGAGCAGGGTAATATTTATGAAGGGATTCAGGAAAAGCGCCAGGCCGGACTTGAGTCCTGGAGATGGGAAGTACAGTGCCGGCACTCTGAAGGAGGGGTGTTAATGTTGCAGTTTTATAACTGCAGTGTAAGCACGCCTCTGGCAAGACAGTGGTGGAGTGAATGATGATGAAAGTTTCTCTTTTTTCGGGCCACCCTGCCTTGGTGGGAAACGGACGATGTGTTAATGATATAAAAATATTTTCAAATTAACTTGAAATAACAATAGGAAATATTTTTATGATAATACAATTAGTGTGATGGAGTGAATGACGATGAAAGTTTTTCTTTGGTTGGGCCGCCTTGCCTTGGTGGGAAATGCGAAATGTGTTATTATATATATATTGTCTCTACGTCCACAGCAGGACTCGAACCTGCAAACTCTGTATGAGAGTCCACAGTACTTTACCACAGAGCCAGACCCCAGATAAGTATAGGCGCCTTGCCGGAGCTAGACGGTGTTTCCCCATACTAGTGTAATTGATCAGCATCTTACTATCACTACTCACCGAGACTCTATGCTGACATACTTAACTCGCAGGGGTTGGTACAACTGTTGGTAAACCAAATTCAGGAAGTGTGTTATTACTGGGAACATGTATTGGGTATGTCATAACTGTTATTACTGGGAACATGTGTTGAGGTGTGTCATAACTGTTATTACTGGGAACATGTGTTGAGGTGTGTCATAACTGATATTATGGGAACATGTGTTGAGGTGTGTCATAACTGTTATTACTGGGAACATGTGTTAAGGTGTGTCATAACTGTTATTATGGGAAGATGTGTTGAGGTGTGTCATAACTGTTATTACTGGGAACATGTGTTGAGGTGTGTCATAACTGTTATTATGGGAAGATGTGTTGAGGTGTGTCATAACTGTTATTACTGGGAACATGTGTTGAGGTGTGTCATAACTGTTATTACTGGGAACATGTGTTGAGGTGTGTCATAACTGATTTATGGGAACATGTGTTGAGGTGTGTCATAACTGTTATTACTGGGAACATGTGTTGAGTGTGTCATAACTGTTATTATGGGAAGATGTGTTGAGGTGTGTCATAACTGTTATTACTGGGAACATGTGTTGAGTGTGTCATAACTGTTATTATGGGAACATGTGTTGAGGTGTGTCATAACTGTTATTACTGGGAACATGTGTTGAGGTGTGTCATAACTGTTATTATGGGAACATGTGTTGAGGTGTGTCATAACTGTATTATGGGAAGATGTGTTGAGTGTTCATAACTGTTATTACAGGGAACATGTGTTGAAGTGTGTCATAACTGTTATTACTGGGAACATGTGTTGAGGTGTGTCATAACTGTTATTACTGGGAACATGTGTTGAGGTGTGTCATAACTGTTATTATGGGAACATGTGTTGAGGTGTGTCATAACTGTTATTACTGGGAACATGTGTTGAAGTGTGTCATAACTGTTATTACTGGGAACATGTGTTGAGGTGTGTCATAACTGTTATTACTGGAAACATGTGTTGAGGTGTGTCATAACTGTTATTACTGGGAACATGTGTTGAGGTGTGTCATAACTGTTATTACTGGGAACATGTGTTGAGGTGTGTCATAACTGTTATTATGGAAACATGTGTTGAGGTGTGTCATAACTGTTATTACTGGGAACATGTGTTGAGGTGTGTCATAACTGTTATTATGGGAACATGTGTTGAGGTGTGTCATAACTGTTATTACTGGGAACATGTGTTGAGGTGTGTCATAACTGTTATTATGGGAACATGTGTTGAGGTGTGTCATAACTGTTATTATGGAAACATGTGTTGAGGTGTGTCATAACTGTTATTACTGGGAACATGTGTTGAGGTGTGTCATAACTGTTTTTACTGGGAACATGTGTTGAAGTGTGTCATAACTGTTATTACTGGGAACATGTGTTGAGGTGTGTCATAACTGTTATTATGGGAACATGTGTTGAGGTGTGTCATAACTGTTATTATGGGAACATGTGTTGAGGTGTGTCATAACTGTTATTACTGGGAACATGTGTTGAGGTGTGTCATAACTGTTATTACTGGGAACATGTGTTGAGGTGTGTCATAACTGTTATTACTGGGAACATGTGTTGAGGTGTGTCATAACTGTTATTACTGGGAACATGTGTTGAAGTGTGTTATAACTGTTATTACTGGGAACATGTGTTGAGGTGTGTCATAACTGTTATTACTGGGAACATGTGTTGAGGTGTGTCATAACTGTTATTATGGAACATGTGTTAAGGTGTGTCATAACTGTCATTATGGGAAGATGTGTTGAGGTGTGTCATAACTGTTTTTACTGGAAACATGTGTTGAGGTGTGTCATAACTGTTATTATGGGAACATGTGTTGAGGTGTGTCATAACTGTTATTATGGGAACATGTGTTGAGGTGTGTCATAACTGTTATTATGGGAACATGTGTTGGGGTGTGTCATAACTGTTATTATGGGAACATGTGTTGAGGTGTGTCATAACTGTTATTACTGGGAACATGTGTTGAGGTGTGTCATAACTGTTATTATGGGAACATGTGTTGAGGTGTGTCATAACTGTTATTATGGGAACATGTGTTGAGGTGTGTCATAACTGTTATTATGGGAACATGTGTTGAGGTGTGTCATAACTGTTATTACTGGGAACATGTGTTGAGGTGTGTCATAACTGTTATTATGGGAACATGTGTTGAGGTGTGTCACAACTGTTATTACTGGGAACATGTGTTGAGGTGTGTCATAACTGTTATTATGGGAACATGTGTTGAGGTGTGTCATAACTGTTATTATGGGAACATGTGTTGAGGTGTGTCACAACTGTTATTACTGGGAACATGTGTTGAGGTGTGTCATAACTGTTATTCTTAAGGTAGCTGAACGTGGCTTTGATTTTCCAGGAACAGAAGAAAGATTTGGATCATTGCAGACTGGGAATTTTTTTTTAGGACTGATTAACTGATTAGCCAGTTTGATCCATTTTCAGCAGATCACATTTCAAAATATGGAAAGTCTGGCAAAGGAAATCCTTCTAATGAGTCCAAAACCACGTGTGAGGATCTCAGTTAATGGCTGTGGAGGTCCACGCGCTCATTGTTGACCAAGTAAAATCTTCTGGTTATTTTAATTTGTTAGTTCATTCAACACCAAATGTATCACATATCGATTAGTTAAGTGTTGTACTTAGGTATTTAAAAGATGGACAGCCTATTGAACGCTTTTTAACCATTCTGGAAATGAAAAGCCATACCTGTTAGTTACTGGCAAATCATGTGTTGCAGTAATTAGGTGAAGTTTGTAAGCTAAACTGGCAACGCTGGTAACATGTCCGGGTGTTATGAGGGGATACAGCAAAATTTTTTAGAAACAAATAAGTTTGCTATATATGTGCCCCGTGCAGCCCATTCACTAAATTTGGTAGGCCGAAGTGCTGTTGACTGCTGTCAACAGGCGGTTAATTTCTTCTCTACACTGCAGTTGTTCTATACCTTTACATCAGCCTCAACCAAGCAGTGGAAAATTCTTAAAGGTTTTATTGGAAATGATGGCAGGCACATGCTATGGCAACACTCTCTGATACCAGATGGGAGGCACATGCTATGGCAACACTCTCTGATACCAGATGGCATGCACATGCTATGGCAACACTCTCTGATACCAGATGGGAGGCACATGCTATGGCAACACTCTCTGGTACCAGATGGCAGGCACATGCTATGGCAACACTCTCTGGTACCAGATGGGAGGCACATGCTATGGCAACACTCTCTGGTACCAGATGGCAGGCACATGCTATGGCAACACTCTCTGATACCAGATGGCAGGCACATGCTATGGCAACACTCTCTGATACCAGATGGGAGGCACATGCTATGGCAACACTCTCTGATACCAGATGGAGGCACATGCTATGGCAACACTCTCTGTACCAGATGGGAGGCACATGCTATGGCAACACTCTCTGTACCAGATGGCAGGCACATGCTATGGCAACACTCTCTGATACCAGATGGCAGGCACATGCTATGACTGTTGGTGAGCAAGCACTCTCTGGTACCAGATGGGAGGCACATGCTATGGCAACACTCTCTGAGTACCAGATGGCAGGCACATGCTATGGCAACAGCAGCAATTTTGAAATCTTTCCTTAAAAGTTTAGAAGCATTAGAATATATAGGTGAAGACCAGTCACAAAAGGGAGACACTGGAAGAGAAACCAATAATATTGCAAGATGCAAGACTCGTTTTTATGTTGAATTTTTGGGATGATATTTTGCAAAATTTTCATAGAGTAAGACAAGTTGTACAGAATGAGGATGGAAAGGTTGACCAAGTGTGCACTTCACAAGATTAATTTGAGAGATATGAAGCAGCTACGAAGGAAATGCTGCCAGATGTTGATTACACAGCAGCTCAACCTCACAGGTGTATCAGAAAGGTGGTAGCCAATGATGGAGAGGCACCACAAGTATATCTGAATGCCAGAGATACATTTCGTATCACCATATTTTATACAGTTGTTGACAAACTTGAAACTGAGATGAGAAGAAGAGATATACACAAAGAAATGCCAGAGAGATGTACTTTTCTAAGCGATGTGCCACATAGTGCCACGTGTAACACATAGTGCCACGTGTGCCACATAGTGCCACGTGTGCCACATAGTGCCACGTGTGCCACATAGTGCCACGTGTGCCACATAGTGCCACGTCGTCATCTACTGAAATTGAAAGGTATTCTCAGTGTTGTCAAAAGCTGATTGATGTTTACCCAGAGGACATCAACATTAATTTCTCAGCTCTGAGCTTCAGCAGTTTCACTCAGGTGTGCGTCATATGTTTCACTCAGGTGTGCGTCATATGTTTCACTCAGGTGTGCGTCATAAGTTTCACTCAGGTGTGCGTCATATGTTTCACTTAGGTGTGCGTCATAAGTTTCACTCAGGTGTGCGTCATAAGTTTCACTCAGGTGTGCGTCTTAAGTTTCACTCAGGTGTGCGACATAAGTTTCACTCAGGTGTGCGTCATAAGTTTCACTCAGGTGTGCGTCATATGTTTCACTCAGGTGTGCGACATATGTTTCACTCAGGTGTGCGTCATAAGTTTCACTCAGGTGTGCGTCATATGTTTCACTCAGGTGTGCGTCATAAGTTTCACTCATGTGTGCGTCTTAAGTTTCACTCAGGTGTGCGTCATAAGTTTCACTCTGGTGTGCGTCATAAGTTTCACTCAGGTGTGCGTCATAAGTTTCACTCAGGTGTGCGTCATAAGTTTCACTCAGGTGTGCGTCATATGTTTCACTCAGGTGTGCGTCATAAGTTTCACTCAGGTGTGCGTCATATGTTTCACTTAGGTGTGCGTCATAAGTTTCCTCAGGTGTGCGTCATATGTTTCACTCAGGTGTGCGTCATAAGTTTCACTCAGGTGTGCGTCAAAGTTTCACTCAGGTGTGCGTCATATGTTTCACTCAGGTGTGCGTCATAAGTTTCACTCAGGTGTGCGTCATAGTTTCACTCAGGTGTGCGTCATATGTTTCACTCAGGTGTGCGTCATATGTTTCACTCATGTGTGCGTCTTAAGTTTCACTCAGGTGTGCGTCATAAGTTTCACTCTGGTGTGCGTCATAAGTTTCACTCAGGTGTGCGTCATAAGTTTCACTCAGGTGTGCGTCATAAGTTTCACTCAGGTGTGCGTCATATGTTTCACTCAGGTGTGCGTCATAAGTTTCACTCAGGTGTGCGTCATAGTTTCACTAGGTGTGCGTCATAGTTTCCTCAGGTGTGCGTCTATGTTTCACTCAGGTGTGCGTCATAGTTTCACTCAGGTGTGCGTCAAAAGTTTCACTCAGGTGTGCGTCATATGTTTCACTCAGGTGTGCGTCATAAGTTTCACTCAGGTGTGCGTCATAAGTTTCACTCAGGTGTGCGTCATATGTTTCACTCAGGTGTGCGTCATATGTTTCACTCAGGTGTGCGTCATAAGTTTCACTCAGGTGTGCGTCATATGTTTCACTTAGGTGTGCGTCATAAGTTTCCCTCAGGTGTGCGTCATATGTTTCACTCAGGTGTGCGTCATAAGTTTCACTCAGGTGTGCGTCAAAAGTTTCACTCAGGTGTGCGTCATAAGTTTCACTCAGGTGTGCGTCATATGTTTCACTCAGGTGTGCGTCATATGTTTCACTCAGGTGTGCGTCATATGTTTCACTCAGGTGTGCGTCATAAGTTTCACTCAGGTGTGCCGTGCCATAAGTTTCACTCAGGTGTGCGTCATATGTTTCACTCAGGTGTGCGTCATAAGTTTCACTCAGGTGTGCGTCATAAGTTTCACTCAGGTGTGCGTCATAAGTTTCACTCAGGTGTGCGTCATAAGTTTCACTCAGGTGTGCGTCATAAGTTTCACTCAGGTGTGCGTCATAAGTTTCACTCAGGTGTGCGTCATATGTTTCACTCAGGTGTGCGTCATATGTTTCACTCAGGTGTGCGTCATAAGTTTCACTCAGGTGTGCGTCTTAAGTTTCACTCAGGTGTGCGTCATATGTTTCACTCAGGTGTGCGTCATAAGTTTCACTCAGGTGTGCGTCATATGTTTCACTCAGGTGTGCGTCATATGTTTCACTCAGGTGTGCGTCTTAAGTTTCACTCAGGTGTGCGTCATACGTTTCACTCAGGTGTGCGTCTTAAGTTTCACTCAGGTGTGCGTCATAAGTTTCACTCAGGTGTGCGTCATAAGTTTCACTCAGGTGTGCGTCATAAGTTTCACTCAGGTGTGCGTCATAAGTTTCACTCAGGTGTGCGTCATAAGTTTCACTCAGGTGTGCGTCATAAGTTCAGTGTAACAAAAAAAATGTAAAAGCAAGTTTGAGTGTTGCTGAACTTTATAAGAATAATTAACTTAGACAATCTTGAGTGTGTCTTTCCAAATGTAGACATTTACTTTCGTATATTTTTAACATTTATGGTCCCAAATTGCTCAGCTGAGAGTTCATTTTCTCATTTGAAGTATATTAAAAATCCCAAGAGAACAACTATCAACAAGGCAGCTGGATAACTTATATCTACTAAGTATAGAAGACGTGTTACCTAAAGTTAGTTTTGAGAATCTGGTCAAAGAAAACTTTTTAAATATAAATAAAGTGAAGGATACAAAAAAACAAACATTACTTTTCATCTTACTCTAGGTTTTTGTTTCATTTAGAAAAATAATATTTTATTTTACGGTTTATTATTGTTTATAATTTGAATTAGATATATATAGTGGCACCAAACTCTTTTAAGTGCTTAGGGCCTCTGAAGGTATTAGTCCGGTCCTGAACAACAGTCATAAGTAGTAGACTTTTCTTCTGTACGGCAAAGAGCGGTCTGTCCCGCTATGACTAGCTCTTGGGCTCTAGCTCTAGGACCCTAGAAAGGTATTAGGCAGAATGGAACCGACCATTCTGCCATTCGACATACAGAAGGAAAGTCTACTATTTTCTTACCTGCAGACAGTGAAGTTTCAATGTCCCTATACTGCAGCGGGAGTCGTCCAAGTTGTCCTCCTGCCGCTTCAGGAGGCTTCTTGCTTCCACCTCCGTCTGCGTGTGAAGTTTTGCTTTGTCCTGGTCGCTCCTGGAGGTAATGGTGGGGGTGTAGGAGTCACCGTTGGAGGTGGTGGGGGCGCTGGAGGTGGATTGGGGATCCTCGGACTCCACCAGCGCCCTTATCAATGCCTTCACCTCATCCTCTTGCAATGACTTCTCATTGTCTGCAAGAAGGGAGGGTCTCAGGACGAGAAAGAATTGTGGAAGTGGCAAGGGAGGGAAGATACAAGAACAGTGTAAGGAGACGAAGGTAAGAGAGAGACAGAGAATGAAAGAAAAATTGCGTTGTGGAAGACAGGGGAAGGGCAGACGATGGAAGAAAATTTGGGACAATAAAGACAAGCAACAGCAGAGAAAGAAGGGATATAGAAGACAAGCGAGGACAGGGAAGAGAAGGAATGCTGGGGTAATGAAGGGATGGAAGGGAAGCAAGAAGATAAAACCTGAGTTGCTAGAAACACCAGATCAGAAGAGTCAAAGAAATAACTTGGCAGAAAATACTGACTCGGCTTCATTAGTTTGACACTAATGAAAGATGAGTCAAAGAATGATTTTAAGAACGCACGGTGAGTGTAAACAACTGTCACAACACAGTGGAGAACCACGGTGAGTGTAAACAACTGTCACAACACAGTGGAGAACCACGGTGAGTGTAAACAACTGTCACAACACACAGTGGAGAACCACGGTGAGTGTAAACAACTGTCACAACACAGTGGAGAACCACGGTGAGTGTAAACAACTGTCACAACACAAGTGGAGAACCACGGTGAGTGTAAACAACTTTCACAACACAGTGGAGAACCACAGTGTAAAAACTGATCAACACACAGTGAGAACCACGGAAGTAAACAATGTCACAACACACAGTGGAGAAACACGGTAGTGAACAACTGCCAAACGGTGGAAACCAGTGATGTAAACAACGTCACAACACACAGTGAGAACCCCGGTGAGTTAAACAACTGTCACAACACAGTGGAGAACCACGGAGTTAAACAACGTCACAACACACAGTGAGAACCACGAGTTAAACAATGTCACACACGTGAGAACACGTAGTGTAAACAACTGACACAACATACAGTGGAGAACCACGGTGAGTGTAAACAACTGTCAACAAGTGGGGACCACGTGAGTGTAAACAACTGTCACAACACAGTGGAAGGAACCACGTGAGTGAAACAATGATACCAACACAGTGGAGAACCACGGTGAGTGTAAACAAGTGTCGCAACAATCAAGATTGCACAGTGAGTGTAAGCAAGTGTCGCAACAATCATGAATGCACAGTGAGTGTAAACAAGTGTCGCAACAATCAGTCAAGAATAAAACAAATGAGACAGGCAATATCCACGAACATAAGACAGATGAGATACAGAGGGAGAAAGCAAACAGACGCGGCAGCAGCCAGTAAACATATGAAACAGTAGGTCTATCAAGTAATGTAAACAGATTAAACAGTAGGTCTATCAAGTAATGTAAACATATGACACAATATCCCACTTGAAAATATAAAAGATACATAAATATACATAGGCAATGATACCACTGAGGCAAGGATACCACTGAGGCAATGATACCACTAAGACAATGATACCACTGAGGCAAGGATACCACTGACACAAGGATACCAATGAGGCAAGGATACCACTGAGGCAATGATACCACTGAGACAAGGATACCACTGAGCAAAGGATACCACTAAGACAAGGATACTACTGAGGCAAGGATACCACTGAGGCAAGGATACCACTGAGACAAGGATACCACTGAGACAAGGATACCACTGAGACAAGGATTCCACTGAGGCAAGGATACCACTGAACCAAGGATACCACTGATACAAGGATACTACTGAGGAAAGGATGCCACTGAGGCAAGGATACCACTGAGACAAGGATACCACTGAGGCAAGGATACCACTGAACCAAGGATACCACTCAGACAAGGATACCACTGAGCCAAGGATACCACTGAGACAAGGATACTACTGAGGAAAGGATGCCACTGAGGCAATGATGCCACTGAGACAAGGATACCACTGAGACAAGGTGTTGCACCCCCTGAAAGGGACACAATGTATATAATGTATATTTGATGTATATTATCTTTCACATAATTTTATACAATTGCTGATATTTTCATTAATAGCTAAAATGAAAATATATTGCCTTTTATTATTATTTGACTTAGCTATGTCATTAGGTAGGTTATAACATTTACACTTCACTCTGCTCACTGCTTGAGAGTTGTGGTTGGCTGTCCGCACTCTCCACTAGTTTTCCTAGTGGAGATTGAAAGTTTTCAGAGTTTACCACACAAAGTCGTTAGTTTCTTTGTTCTCAGTAGGAGATTTGTGATGTGTGTTCACTCTCTCATATTTGAGTTCAACCTAACTTGTCCCTTGCCCAGGCGCCTAAAGTCACCCTCTGCACAAAAGAACTGCTGAGTTCAGCTTTATATACCTTCCTTACTACACATTGCAACAGTATTCTATACAAGAGGGTAGGTTTCTTGTTATCTAGCTATTGACTAGAATTTCTAATAGTCCCAACTTGTAGATAAAGTGAAGCGAAGGTTCACACTTAATTTTCCAGCTACTGAGAAAAGAGTAATTACTCTCGTTTAACTCTCACTGTGTAGTTGATCAGGAACTCCAGCAAGGAGAGGAAGGCGTGCCTCGTGATGCTATGTTTGTGAAGGTATAAGTCTCTCAGAGGGTTGAGGGTGGGAGCTGAGAGGGCTGAGAGATACCCCCTTTACTGGAGAATTTTCTCCACAGATACCACTGAGACAATGATACCATTGAGACAAGGATACCACTGAGACAAAGATATTACTGAGACAAGGATGCCACTGAGGCAAGGATGGCACTGAGGCAAGGATGCCACTGAAGCAAGGATGGCACTGAGGCAAGGATGCCACTGAGGCAAGGACGCCACTGAGGCAAGGATACCACTGAGACAACGATACCACCGAGACAAGGATTCCACTGAGGCAAGGATGCCTCTGAGGCAAGATACCACTGAGACAAGGATTCCACTGAGGCAAGGATACCACTGAGACAACGATACCACCGAGACAAGGATTCCACTGAGGCAAGGATGCCTCTGAGGCAACGATACCACCGAGACAAGGATGCCACTGAGACAAGTATACCACTGAGGAAAGGATGCCACTGAAGCAAGGATGCCACTGAGGCAAGGATGCCACTGAGGCAAGGATGCCACTGAGGAAAGGATGTCACTGAGGCAAGGATACCACTGAGGTAAGGATGCCACTGAGGCAAGGATACCACTGAGGCAAGGATACCACTGAGGCAAGGATACCACTGAGGCAAGGATGCCACTGATGGCAAGGATGCCACTGAGGCAAGGATGCCACTGAGGCAAGGATGCCACTGAGGCAAGGATGCCACTGAGGAAAGGATGCCACTGAGGCAAGGATGCCACTGAGGAAAGGATGCCACTGAGACAAGGATGCCACTGAGGCAAGGATGCTATTGAGGAAAGGAAGCCACTGATGAAAGGATGCTACTGAGGCAAGGATACCACTGAGGCAAGGATGTCATTGAAGCAAGGATACCACAGAGACAAAGGATTCCACAGTATAGCTGAAGGTTCTCTCCCCTTCCTGCATTCCCTCCTGTCTTACTCTCGTCACGAAAGTGAGGGATGAAGTGTAATAATAATAATTAATAATAATAATAATAATTAAAAAAAAAACAAACAAACACACACACACACACAC
>WNWK01046723.1:0-14205 GCA_009830355.1 Cherax destructor
TTATCTAGATGGCTTTAATATCAGCTATAGTGCTCTAGTAATTTGCCTACAATTGAGGTCAGGCTTATTGGGCGGTAGTTTGACGGTAGTGACTTGTCCCCTGCTTTAAAAATAGGAATTACATTAGCCATCTTCCACATATCAGACACTACACCTGTTTGAAGAGATAAATTAAAAATGTTAGATATTGGTTCACAGAGTTCCATTTGCATTCCTTAAGAACCCTTGCAAAAGCTCATCAGGACCCGGCGATTTATTTTGTTTCAATCGGTCCAGCTGTTTCATAATCATTTCGCTAGTGACTGTGATATTACATAATTTATCTTCTTCTGGGCCTCTGTAAAAATTTATTACTGGGATATTATTAATGTCTTCCTGTGTGAAAACCGAGAGAAAATAATTATTAAAAATAGAGCACATATCATTCTCCTTGTCAGTAAGATGCCCAAAGTTATTTTTAAGGGGACCTATCTTATCCCTAACTTTTGTTCTATAAACCTGGAAAACTTTTGGGTTAGTTTTGAATCCCTAGCAACTTTAATTTCATAGTCCCGTTTAGATTTTCTTATTCCTTTTTAACGTCCCTCTTAATGTCAGTATACTGATTTATAAGATGACCCTCACCTCTTTTTATGCGCCTATAAATTCCTTTCTTCTGCCTAAAAGATATTTGAGCCTATTATTCATCCATTTTGGGTCATTTCTACTTGATCTAATTTCTTTATACGGGATAAATGTTCTTTGGGCAGCCTGTATAGTGTTAAGAAAACTGTCATATTGATACCTCTCTTCTTCACCCAGTCCACAGTTGATAAGTGTTCTCTAAGTCCATTATAATCTGCTAAGCGAAAATCTGGGACCATTACTGAATTATCCCTACTATCATACATCCATTCAATGCTAAAGGTAATTGACTTGTGGTCGCTTGAGCCGAGTTCCTCTGTAATTTCTAAATTATTAACAAGGGTTTCCTTGCTTGCCAGAACCAAGTCAAGTAGGTTATTTCCCCTTGTAGGTTCTGTTACAAACTGCTTCAAAAAGCAATCCTGAACTACTTCTAAAAGTCGTTAGATTCTAAATTCCCTGTCATGAAATTCCAATCAATCTGACTAAAGTTAAAGTCCCCTAAATTACTACGTTATCGTGTCTTGTGGCCTTAACAATTTCCTCCCAAAGTAGTCCCCCTAGTTCCTTATTTAAGTTTGGAGGACGGTAAATCACGCCTAAAATCAATTTTTCACACCCCTCTGAAAATTCTATCCAGACAGACTCTGTATGTGTTAATTCAGACTTTATACCCGTTTTTATGCAACAATTTAAATGATCACGGACATAGAGTGCCACCCCACCCCCTTTCCCGATACTTCTGTCTACTTGGAACAATTTAAAACCCTGAATGTGACATTCGGCAGGCAAGTCCCGATTTTTCATATTAAACCATGTCTCAGTTATTGCAAAAACATCAATATTACCCGTACTTGCAACTAATCTCAACTCGTCCATCTTATTCCTAGCACTACGACTATTGGTGTAATATATATTTAGAGACCCTCCTTTCTCTTTACCCTTCCTGCTCATCTCTGTTTTTCCACTATACCTATTACTGTCCTTGTCATCTAGTGTCACTAGCTTTCCACTATCCACCTTATTCTGCCTATTACTAGTTCTCCTACAACTTATAATATTACATAAGAACATAAGAACATAAGAAAGGAGGAACACTGCAGCAGGCCTGTTGGCCCATACTAGGTAGGTCCTTCACAATCCATCCCACTAACAGAATAATTGCCCAACCTAATTTTCAATTCTACCCAAGAAATAAGCTTTGAAGATTCTACTAACTCAAGTGCAGTCCCTCAAATCCAACCCCTCTCACTCATGGAATTTATCCAACCTAAATTTGAAACTACCCAAGGTCATAGCTTCAATGACCCTACTAGGCAGACTGTTCCACTCATCAACTACCCTATTTCCAAACCAATATTTTCCTATATCCTTTCTAAATCTAAACTTATCCAATTTGAATCCATTATTGCGGGTTCTCTCTTGGAGAGATATCCTCAAGACCTTATTTATATCCCCCTTATTGTGAATGAATGGTTCAGAGAACCGACGAGTTGGTAAATTAGACACAAATGCAACACTTGGGTATCTTTATTGAGGAAACGTTTCGCCACACAGTGGCTTCATCAGTCCATACAAAGGAGAATCGTGAAGAACAGGAGGAGTGTGAGGTTGTCAGGCCCTCAATCTTGAGACGATGTTGTCAGTCCATCAATCTTGAATAGAATAACAGCATATGAGCAGAGGAACCTTATATACTGTAGACAGGAGAGGTGCAGCAGTAGTAGGAGGTGTCACATTTGTTCAATGTGGAAGTAGGTCGTGCCCAAGGAATAGGCAAGCGAAGAAATCCCTGTATTAAGATACCAAGATGTTGCAGTGTCAGACAGGATGTGAATGAATGGTTCAGAGAACCGACGAGTTGGTAAATTAGACACAAATGCAACACTTGGGTATCTTTATTGAGGAAACGTTTCGCCACACAGTGGCTTCATCAGTCCATACAAAGGAGAATCGTGAAGAACAGGAGGTGTGAGGTTGTCAGTCCATCAATCGATTGAGACTGAACATCGTCTCAAGTGGGCCTGACACTCAACTCCCGTTCTTCAGATTTGATTGATGAGCCACTGTGAAACATTTCCCCATAAAGATCAGTGTTGAGTTGGCCACTCGTCGTTCTGAACCATTCATTCACATCCTGACACATTTGCATTATCGGATTCTTCGCTTGCTCTGGGACCACTGATGAAATGTGCCCCCTACTGCTGCTCCTGTGCATATAGTTCCTCTGCTCAGATTGATGGACTGACAGGCATCGTCTCAAGTTGAGTGACCAACTTTCTGTTCTTCACGATTTCCCAGGACTGATCCCCGTGTCGGTTCTCAATGATACAAGTTTCATTCACATCCTGTTCTTGACCTTCAACATCCTGTCTAATACATCGGATTTTCTTTTCGCTTGCCTATTCCTTGGGCACGACCTACTTCCACATTGAACAAATGTGACACCTACTACTGCTGCACCTCTCCTGTCTACAGTATATAAGGTTCCTCTGCTCATATGATTGATGGACTGACAACATCGTCTCAAGATGAGGGCCTGACAACCTCACCTCCTCCTGTTCTTCACGATTCTCCTTTGTATGGACTGATGAAGCCACTGTGTGCGAAACGTTTCCTCAATAAAGATACCCAAGTGTTGCATTTGTGTCTAATTTACCAACTCGTCGGTTCTCTGAACCATTCATTCACATCCTGTCTGACACTGCAACATCTTGGTATCTTAATACAGGGATTTCTTCGCTTGCCTATTCCTTGGGCACGACCTACTTCCACATTGAACAAATGTGACACCTACTACTGCTGCACCTCTCCTGTCTACAGTATATAAGGTTCCTCTGCTCATATGCTGTTATTCTATTCAAGATTGATGGACTGACAACATCGTCTCAAGATTGAGGGCCTGACAACCTCACACTCCTCCTGTTCTTCACGATTCTCCTTTGTATGGACTGATGAAGCCACTGTGTGGCGAAACGTTTCCTCAATAAAGATACCCAAGTGTTGCATTTGTGTCTAATTTACCATCCCCCTTATTAATACCCATCTTCCACTTATATACCTCGATCATGTCTCCCCTCATTCTTCGTCTTACAAGTGAATGTAATTTAAGGGTCTTCAATCTTTCTTCATACGGAAGATTTCTAATGCTATGAATTAACTTTGTCATTCGTCGCTGAATGTTTTCTAACGAATTTATATCCATTCTGTAAAATGGAGACCAGAACTGAGCTGCATAATCTAGGTGAGGCCTTACTAATGATGTATAAAGCTGTAATATAACCGCTGGACTTCTGTTGCTTACACTTCTTGATATAAATCCCAGTAATCTATTTGCTTTATTTCTTACGCTTAGGCATTGCTGACTTGGTTTGAGGTTGCTGCTTACCATAACCCCAGATCCTTTTCGCATTCTGTACGGCTGAGTTCAACATTATTAAGCTGGTAGGTGCTAGGGTTATGAACATTCCCGAGCTTTAGAACTTTGCATTTATCTACATTGAACTGCATCTGCCATTTTTCTGACCAGGAATTGAGTTTGTCTAAATCCTCCTGAAGTTCCGTGACATCTACGTCTGAATCGATTATCCTACCTATCTTCGTGTCATCAGCGAATTTGCTCATATCACTAGTAATTCCTCGTCAAGGTCATTTATATATATTATAAACAACAACGGGCCCAAAACCGATCCCTGTGGAACGCCACTTGTTACAGATCCCCACTCAGATTTAACCCCATTAATGCACACCCTCTGCTTCCTATTGGTGAGCCATGACTCGATCCATGAAAACACTTTTCCTCCAATGCCGTGAGCAGCCACTTTCTTTAACAGTCTCTGATGTGGTACTCTATCAAAAGCCTTACTAAAATCCAAATAAACAATATCGAATTCTTTATCATGATCAACTGCCTCAAAAGCCTTACTGAAAAAAGTTAATAAATTAGTTAGGCAGGAACGGCCCCTGGTGAATCCATGTTGAGTATCATTAATCAAATTATGCCTATCGAGATGGCTTCTTATGTTATCAGCTATAATCGACTCTAATAATTTGCCTACAATTGAAGTTAGACTTATTGGGCGGTAATTTGATGGTAACGACTTGTCCCCTGCTTTAAAAATAGGAATTACATTAGCCATCTTCCACGTATCAGACACTACACCTGTTTGAAGAGATAGGTTAAAAATGTTAGTTAAGGGTTCACAGAGTTCAATTTTGCATTCCTTAAGAACCCTTGAAAAAGCTCATCAGGGCCTGGCGATTTATTTTGCTTCAAACGGTCTATCTGTTTGATAACCATTTCGCTAGTGACTTTGATACTACATAATTTATCTTCTTCAGGCCCACTAAAATACCTAATTCTTGGGATATTATTAGGGTCTTCCTGAGTGAAAACCGAGAGAAAATAATTATTAAAAATAGAGCACATTTCATTCTCTTTGTCAGTAAGATACCCATAATTATTTTTAAGGGGACCTATCTTATCTCTAACTTTTGTTCTATACACCTGGAAAAAACTTTTTGGGTTAGTTTTCGAATCCCTAGCAACTTTAATTTCGTAGTCCCGCTTAGCTTTTCTTATCCCCTTTTTAACGTCCCTCTTAATGTCAATATACTGATTCGTAAGATGACCCTCACCTCTTTTGATACGGTAAATTAGACACATATGCAACACTTGGGTATCTTTATTGAGGAAACGTTTCGCCACACAGTGGCTTCATCAGTCCATACAGAGGAGAATCGTGAAGAACAGGAGGAGTGTGAGGTTGTCAGGCCCTCAATCTTGAGACGATGTTGTCAGTCCATCAATCTTGAATAGAATCAAATGATGAAGCCACTGTGTGGCGAAACGTTTCCTCAATAAAGATACCCAAGTGTTGCATATGTGTCTAATTTACCAACTCGTCGGTTCTCTGAACCATTCATTCACATCTTTTGATACGCCTATAAATTCCTTTCTTCTGCCCTAAAAGATATTTGAGCCTATTATTCATCCATTTTGGGTCATTTCTATCCATCAATTGGATAAATTTAGATAAATTGGATAAATTTAGATTTAGAAAGGACATAGGCAAGTACTGGTTTTCGAACAGAGTTGTAGATGCGTGGAACAATCTTCCGAGTGGGGTGATAGAGGCTGGGACCTTGGGTGGATTTAAAAAGAGATTGGACAAATATATGAGTGGGAGGGGCTGGGTTTGATTAGTGTCGTGAGTACGGGAATAAATTCTTAGGTAGTGGTGGTTTTGATAAGGACCTGCCTTGTATGGGCCAGTAGGCCTTCTGCAGTGTTCCTCCATTCTTATGTTCTTATGTTCTTAAATGTTCTTTGGGCAGCATGTATAGTGTTCAGAAAACTGTCATATTGATAGCTCTCTTCATTACCCCAGTCCACAGATGATAAGTGTTCTCTAAGTCCATTGTAATCTGCTAAGCGAAAATCCCCCCAAAACCCATACCACTAACTATTTCTAGTTTAAAGCCCTAACAGCTCCCTCCACTGCAGTTGCCAGTGCCCCCACCCCAGACCTGGATAAGTGAACCCCATCATAAGAACATAAGAATGGAGGAACACTGCAGAAGGCCTACTGGCCCATACAAGGCAGGTCCTTATCAAAACCACCACTACCTAAGAATTTATTCCCGTACTCACGACACAAATCAAACCCAGCCCCTCCCACTCATATATTTGTCCAATCTCTTTTTAAAGCCACCCAAGGTCCTAGCCTCTATCACAGTACTCGGAAGATTGTTCCACGCATCTACAACTCTGTTCGAAAACCAGTACTTGCCTATGTCCTTTCTAAATCTAAATTTATCCAATTTAAATCCGTTATTTCTGGTTCTTACTTGGTTCGATATCCTCAGTATTTTATTAATATCTCCTTTGTTTATGCCCATCATCCACTTGTACACCTCGATGATATCTCCCCTCATTCTACGTCTTTCCAGAGAGTGGAGATTCAACGCTCTAAGTCTATCTTCATTCTGTACGGCTGAGTTCAACATTATTAAGCTGGTAGGTGCTAGAGTTATGAACATAAGAAGAACATAAGAAAGGAGGAACACTGCAGCAGGCCTGTTGGCCCATTCTAGGCAGGTCCTTCACATTCCATCCCACCAACAGAATATTTGTTCAACCTAATTTTCAATGCTACCCAAAAAATAAGCTTTGATAATTTTATTTACTCATGTGCAATTCCCACTCAAATCCAACCCCTTTCACTCATGAATTTATCCAACCTAAATTTAAAACTACCCAAGGTCCTAGCTTCAATAACCCTACTAGGCAGACTGTTCCACTCATCAACTACCCTATTTCCAAACCAATACTTTCCTATATCCTTTCTAAATCTAAACTTATCTAACTTGAATCCATTATTAGAACTTTGCATTTATCTACATTGAACTGCATCTGCCATACATGTCATTTCTGCCATAGAAGAGGTCCCAGTTGTCAATGAATGTTACTGAATTTTCCTTACAGTATTTGTCCAGCCAGCAATTGACACCAATTGCCCTGGACAGCCATTCATTTCCAACTCCTCTCCTTGGCAAAATACCACATATGACAGGGTTCCCACCCTTCTTCCTAATTATGTCTATTGCTGACCTAAACCTGCTAGTCAGGTCCTCACTCCTACGTCTGCCAACATCGTTGCCTCCAGCACTGAGACAGATAATAGGATTGCTCCCATTACCTCTCATGATGTCGTCCAGACGGCTAACAATATCCTCCATCCCAGCCCCAGAAAAGCAAACCCTCTGTCTCCTACTCCTATCAATCAAACAGAAAGCCCTATCCATGTACCTAACCTGACTGTCCCCAACAACAACAATGTTTTTACCTTCCTTTGTGTCTTTCGTCGTGACGCTCCCAGAAGTCGACTCACATTCATCGGGTAGCACGGAGAATGGGTTCGATGTTTCCACAACATTCTCCTGGGTCTTCGTTGTTTCTACCTCTCCACCCGTCCTCTTGAGCCTTAACTTTGTCCCATGCGTTTTAGCCACTGTCCAGGTTCCTTTCCTGGCTTGAGGATTCTCAACAGGAGGATTACTACGAATCCTCTTGTTTTCCTCAGTCAGTCGCTGTATCTCAAGCTTAGCTACCCTCAGTTCTTCCTTCAGCTGCTGGTAGAGTAGCTCAAGAGAGGACATCTTCTTCAGATTGACAGAGAGCACACAAGACACGTCTTCACTGAATTAAGTCAGGTCCACCACTGAGTTAAGTCACGTCCACCACTGGAGTTAAGTCAGGTCCACCACTGGAGTTAAAAAGATCACAGTAAAAAATATATTTCACGAAAAAAATATATTTCATTGTGTTTGTTTATTATTAAATTAATGTTAACGTATCTAAAATATTTGTAGTTGGGTTAGGCTAAATTAAATTGCGCTTGTTGTAATAAGGTTAGGTAGGTTTTCGAAGTTTCTCTTGGTACAAAATTATAAATTCTTACATTAACATAAATGAAAAAAATATATCTCTAAACGTATAAGAGAAAATTTTAGAAAGGACTTAATTTTAGATGAGTTCTTGCTAATTGACCAGTTTTACCTAATCGGCACGACATATATATAAGAACATAAGAACATAAGAAAGGAGGAACACTGCAGCAGGCCTGTTGGCCCATACTAGGCACGTCCTTCACAATCCATCCCACTAACAGAACAATTGCCCAACCTAATTTTCAATTCTACCCAAGAAATAAGCTTTGCAGATTCTATTAACTCAAGTGCGAGTCCCACTTAAATCCAACCCTCTCACTCATGTATTTATCCAACCTAAATTTGAAACTACCCAAGGTCCTAGCTTCAATGACCCTACTAGGCAGACTGTTCCACTCATCAACTACCCTATTTCCAAACCAATATTTTCCTATATCCTTTCTAAATCTAAACTTATCCAATTTGAATCCATTATTGCGGGTTCTCTCTTGGAGAGATATCCTCAAGACCTTATTTATATCCCCTTATTAATACCCATCTTCCACTTATATACCTCGATCATGTCTCCCTCATTCTTCGTCTTACAAGTGAATGTAATTTAAGGGTCTTCAATCTTTCTTCATACGGAAGATTTCTAATGCTATGAATTAACTTTGTCATTCGTCGCTGAATGTTTTCTAACGAATTTATATCCATTCTGTAAAATGGAGACCAGAACTGAGCTGCATAATCTAGGTGAGGCCTTACTAATGATGTATAAAGCTGTAATATAACCTCTGGACTTCTGTTGCTAACACTTCTTGATATAAATCCCAGTAATCTATTTGCCTTATTACGTACGCTTAGGCATTGCTGTCTTGGTTTAAGGTTGCTTCTTACCATCACCCCCAAGTCCTTCTCGCAATCTGTATGGCTAAGTTCTACGTTATTTAACTTATAAGTGCTTGGGTTATGGACACTACCGAGCTTCAGAACCTTGCATTTATCTACATTGAACTGCATCTGCCACTTTTCTGACCACGAATTAAGTTTGTCTAAATCTTCCTGAAGTTCTATGACATCTATGTTTGAATCAATTATCCTACCTATCTTCGTGTCGTCGGCGAATTTGCTCATATCACTAGTAATTCCCTCATCAAGGTCATTGATATATATTATAAATAACAATGGGCCTAAGACTGATCCCTGTGGAACACCACTTGTTACAAGTCCCCATTCGGATTTAACCCCATTTATGCACACTCTCTGCTTCCTATTGGTGAGCCATGACTCGATCCATGACAGCACTTTTCCCCCAATGCCATGAGCTGCCTCTTTCTTTAACAGTCTCTGGTGCGGTACTCTATCAAAAGCCTTACTAAAGTCTAAATAAACAATATCGAATTCTTTATCGTGATCAACTGCCTCAAAGCTTTACTGAAGAAGGTTAATAAATTAGATAGGCAGGAACGGCCCCTCGTGAATCCATGCTGGGTATCATTAATCAAATTATGGTTATCTAGATGGCTTCTAATAATATCAGCTATAATTGACTCTAGTAATTTGCCTACAATTGAGGTCAGGCTTATTGGGCGGTAGTTTGACGGTAGTGACTTGTCCCCTGCTTTAAAAATAGGAATTACATTAGCCATCTTCCACATATCAGACACTACACCTGTTTGAAGAGATAAATTAAAAATGTTAGATATTGGTTCACAGAGTTCCATTTTGCATTCCTTAAGAACCCTTGCAAAAAGCTCATCAGGACCCGGCGATTTATTTTGTTTCAGTCGGTCCAGCTGTTTCATAATCATTTCGCTAGTGACTGTGATATTACATAATTTATCTTCTTCTGGGCCTCTGTAAAAATTAATTACTGGGATATTATTAATGTCTTCCTGTGTGAAAACCGAGAGAAAAAATTATTAAAAATAGAGCACATATCATTCTCCTTGTCAGTAAGATGCCCAAAGTTATTTTTAAGGGGACCTATCTTATCCCTAACTTTTGTTCTATAAACCTGGAAAAAACTTTTTGGGTTAGTTTTTGAATCCCTAGCAACTTTAATTTCATAGTCCCGTTTAGCTTTTCTTATTCCCATTTTAACGTCCCTCTTAATGTCAGTATACTGATTTATAAGATGACCCTCACCTCTTTTTATGCGCCTATAAATTCCTTTCTTCTGCCCTAAAAGATATTTGAGCCTATTATTCATCCATTTTGGGTCATTTCTACTTGATCTAATTTCTTTATACGGGATAAATGTTCTTTGGGCAGCCTGTATAGTGTTAAGAAAACTGTCATATTGATACCTCTCTTCTTCACCCCAGTCCACAGTTGATAAGTGTTCTCTAAGTCCATTATAATCTGCTAAGCGAAAATCTGGGACCATTACTGAATTATCCCTACTATCATACATCCATTCATTGCTAAAGGTAATTGACTTGTGGTCGCTTGAGCCGATTCCTCTGTAATTTCTAAATTATTAACAAGGGTTTCCTTGCTTGCCAGAACCAAGTCAAGTAGGTTATTTCCTTGTAGGTTCTGTTACAAACTGCTTCAAAAGCAATCCTGAACTACTTCTAAAAGTCGTTAGATTCTAAATTCCCTGTCATGAAATTCCAATCAATCTGACTAAAGTTAAAGTCCCCTAGAATTACTACGTTATCGTGTCTTGTGGCCTTAACAATTTCCTCCCAAAGTAGTCTCCTTGTTCCCTATCTAAGTTTGGAGGACGGTAAATCACGCCTAAAATAAATTTTTCACACCCTCTGAAAATTCTATCCAGACAGACTCTGTATGTGTTAATTCAGACTTTATACCCGTTTTTATGCAACAATTTAAATGATCACGGACATAGAGTGCCACCCCACCCCCTTTCCCGATACTTCTGTCTACTTTGAACAATTTAAAACCCTGAATGTGACATTCGGCAGGCAAGTCCCGATTTTTCATATTAAACCATGTCTCAGTTATTGCTAAAACATCAATATTACCCGTACTTGCAACTAATCTCAACTCGTCCATCTTATTCCTAGCACTACGACTATTGGTGTAATATATATTTAGAGACCCTCCTTTCTCTTTACCCTTCCTGCTCATCTCTGTTTTTCCACTATACCTATTACTGTCCTTGTCATCTAGTGTCACTAGCTTTCCACTATCCACCTTATTCTGCCTATTACTAGTTCTCCTACAACTTATAATATTACTACACTGGGACTTCTCTGTTTTCCCCCCAAAACCCATACCACTAACTATTTCTAGTTTAAAGCCCTAACAGCTCCCTCCACTGCAGTTGCCAGTGCCCCCACCCCAGACCTGGATAAGTGAACCCCATCCCTGGCATACATGTCATTTCTGCCATAGAAGAGGTCCCAGTTGTCAATGAATGTTACTGAATTTTCCTTACAGTATTTGTCCAGCCAGCAATTGACACCAATTGCCCTGGACAGCCATTCATTTCCAACTCCTCTCCTTGGCAAAATACCACATATGACAGGGTTCCCACCCTTCTTCCTAATTATGTCTATTGCTGACCTAAACCTGCTAGTCAGGTTTACTAGGATTTATTTCAAGAAGTATAAGCAACAGAAGTCCAAAAGTTATTTTACAGCTCTATACATCACTAGTGAGACCTCATTTGGATTATGCAGCTCAGTTTTGGTCTCCTTACTACAGGATGGATATAGATTCATTGGAGAACATACAAAGAAGAATGACTAAAATGATTTACAGTATAAGAAATCTCCCGTATGAAGATAGACTTAGAGCGTTGAATCTCCACTCTCTGGAGAGACGTAGAATGAGGGGAGATATCATCGAGGTGTACAAGTGGATGATGGGCATAAACAAAGGAGATATTAATAAAATACTGAGGATATCGAACCAAGTAAGAACCAGAAATAACGGATTTAAATTGGATAAATTTAGATTTAGAAAGAACATAGGCAAGTACTGGTTTTCGAACAGAGTTGTAGATGCGTGGAACAATCTTCCGAGTACTGTGATAGAGGCTAGGACCTTGGGTGGCTTTAAAAAGAGATTGGACAAATATATGAGTGGGAGGGGCTGGGTTTGATTTGTGTCGTGAGTACGGGAATAAATTCTTAGGTAGTGGTGGTTTTGATAAGGACTTGCCTTGTATGGGCCAGTAGGCCTTCTGCAGTGTTCCTCCATTCTTATGTTCTTATGTAATATAACCGCTGGACTTCTGTTGCTTACACTTCTTGATATAAATCCCAGTAATCTATTTGCTTTATTTCTTACGCTTAGGCATTGCTGACTTGGTTTGAGGTTGCTGCTTACCATAACCCCCAGATCCTTTTCGCATTCTGTACGGCTGAGTTCAACATTATTAAGCTGGTAGGTGCAAGGGTTATGAACATTCCCGAGCTTTAGAACTTTGCATTTATCTACATTGAACTGCATCTGCCATTTTTCTGACCAGGAATTGAGTTTGTCTAAATCCTCCTGAAGTTCCGTGACATCTACGTCTGAATCGATTATCCTACCTATCTTCGTGTCATCAGCGAATTTGCTCATATCACTAGTAATTCCCTCGTCAAGGTCATTTATATATATTATAAACAACAACGGGCCCAAAACCGATCCCTGTGGAACGCCACTTGTTACAGATCCCCACTCAGATTTAACCCCATTAATGCACACCCTCTGCTTCCTATTGGTGAGCCATGACTCGATCCATGAAAACACTTTTTCCCCAATGCCGTGAGCAGCCACTTTCTTTAACAGTCTCTGATGTGGTACTCTATCAAAAGCCTTACTAAAATCCAAATAAACAATATCGAATTCTTTATCATGATCAACTGCCTCAAAAGCCTTACTGAAAAAAGTTAATAAATTAGTTAGGCAGGAACGGCCCCTGGTCAATCCATGTTGAGTATCATTAATCAAATTATGCCTATCGAGATGGCTTCTTATGTTATCAGCTATAATCGACTCTAATAATTTGCCTACAATTGAAGTTAGACTTATTGGGCGGTAATTTGATGGTAACGACTTGTCCCCTGCTTTAAAAATAGGAATTACATTAGCCATCTTCCACGTATCAGACACTACACCTGTTTGAAGAGATAGGTTAAAAATGTTAGTTAAGGGTTCACAGAGTTCAATTTTGCATTCCTTAAGAACCCTTGAAAAAAGCTCATCAGGGCCTGGCGATTTATTTTGCTTCAAACGGTCTATCTGTTTGATAACCATTTCGCTAGTGACTGTGATACTACATAATTTATCTTGTAGATGAATGGTTCAGAGAACCGACAAGTTGTTAAATTAGACACATATGCAACACTTGGGTATCTTTATTGAGAAAACGTTTCGCCACACAGTGGCTTCATCAGTCCAATACAAAAAAGAAAGTAGTAATAAAAGGAGGAGTTTGAAGTAATCAGTCCCTCGGCCTGGAGTCGATGTGTTCAGTCCATCAATCTTGAAGTAAATACAACATAAGGCAAATAGAAGTTGCTTATATACTGTAGACAGGTGAGATGAAGCAGGAGGAGGCAGGTCATAGTGGTATCAACCACTAGTCGAAGTAAGTCCTTGTCCAAAGGTTTGGACAAATGTTGAAGAATCCCTTTGTATCAAGATCCCAAGAAGTTGCTGTGTCAGACAGGATGTAGATGAATGGTTCAGAGAACCGACAAGTTGTTAAATTAGACACATATGCAACACTTGACCTGCCTCCTCCTGCTTCATCTCACCTGTCTACAGTATATAAGCAACTTCTATTTGCCTTATGTTGTATTTACTTCAAGATTGATGGACTGAACACATCGACTCCAGGCCGAGGGACTGATTACCTCAAACTCCTCCTTTATTACTACTTTCTTTTTGTATTGACTGATGAAGCCACTGTGTGGCGAAACGTTTTCTCAATAAAGATACCCAAGTGTTGCATATGTGTCTAATTTAACATAATTTATCTTCTTCAGGCCCACTAAAATACCTAATTCTTGGGATATTATTATTATTATTATTATTATTATATATATATATTATTATATTATATATATATATATATATATATATATATATATATATATATATATATATATATATATATATATATATATATATATATTTGAAATGCAAGAGAGAACACAGGTCTTTGTTTACTAACAAGTA
>WNWK01046724.1:0-14203 GCA_009830355.1 Cherax destructor
CCGTGGTTGTTTTGCATCTTTTTCCTTATTTGGGGTATTTTTCCCCTAAATACCCCATTTTAACTATTTTGCTGTAATTCCGGCCCTTCCAACCCTGGGCAAGTTTCTGAGTTTTTTAAAACAAATTTATTCTACGGCCAATACATAGACCCTTTATGGGTTTAGTGCTTGGTTTGATTACAAAAACAAAACAGACTTTTAAAACCTTTGATTATACTTCCTTTAGCACCGTCCTTACTAACTCTGTTATGCTCTCCACCCTGCTGATCTCTTGATCAAGTATTATTAAACCTTTTAGCCCATCACCCTGCAGTGCTGTATGCCCCTTATAGGTTTAGGGCTTCTTTGATTATAATATATCAAGCCAAGTTTAGGTTTCGGCCCCACCTTATCGTGGATACCGAGGTGAGAGACTACTCTTCCTGTCTTGGCATCGGACCGCCCGCTTACTAAGGGGATCTCTTGAGGACCTGTTTCACTTGGAGCACCGTCGGTTCCACTATCACTTCATATTCTATTGGCGTGTCGCCACGTCCAGCCAAGATTGGGGCGTGACCCCGGAACACCTCCAGGTCTTCTGTTTACGCTCGCAAATTCTGCTGGTAGCTACTGGTGGTGGTGACATGCGCTCATCACACCCGCAACATTGGACTGTCGTGTCTATCAGTGAGCACGTAGAGTTTACCTCCGACGTTGACATTGCTCTAAAACCCTTTATCTTCCCCCCGGACGGCCCCATCTTTGACACAGACTGACTTTTAACAGCAACCTGCGCATGACCCTTTGGGTTTTATGTTAGCTAGATTGTAATACTATACTGCTACCTATTACACAACTAATAATAATAATGGTAATTAGGGCGACGAGTGGGGTTTTATTCACCGATAGACCCCGGTGAGTCTTGGGTACCAATTAAGTATTCTGAGTGGGTAGTAGTTTCCGGTTTCCCCGGTGAGTGAGGGACCCACTGCGCACCTTCGTTAGGAAACTGCTCACCTGGGGTGGCTTAGGAGACCTGTGTGTGGAGAGAATATATTACAAAACTGAATTGAAAGTCTACATATAATCAATAATTTACGGGCAGGTGTGGGGAATCAGTTACCTGTCATCTGAATGACGGCGTTCTTCTGTCCATGAACGTTCTTTTGTACAGACATAGCTCCAAAATCCTTCTCTGTAAGTAAGGGATCGTGGAGTGTGTCGTGGAGTAATTTGCTGCCGGGGGGGCCCCAGAGGGCGCAGGGGGGACTGTTATACTGCTGGTGGGGGTAGTAGGGTGGTAGTGTTCTTCTGCTGGAATTGTGGTTTCTTCACCCGACAAACTTGTTGTTGCTTTGGGATGTTTCCCGTTGTTGCTGGTACTGTTGTGGTGGTCGTATGGGAAAAAGGACTGGGTGTCCATCATTGTATCTGGCAGGGGGGGCCATCCCTGCTCCAAATACCTCTGGAGGAGGAAGGCCATGAACCACACACACAAGCTCCACCTTATCCCTTCTCCCGTCCGAACAATTTCCTCAACATCGGATTCCATGGGCCGAAATGCATGAAACTGAACCAAGTTGCAATCAGACCATTATAAAGGCACGGTTAAGTTTTCATAAAGTTCGTCATTGGGGAAAAAGTAGAAAAATGATCTAAACATTGTAAACATTAGCTTCTGACTTAGTGACAGAATTTCCCCACTGTTAACGGACTTAGCAACTTAGAATTCTGACACTGTTAACTGCCCCCAGAAAGTCCACCCACCTAGGTGTTATATTAGCACCTAGGTATTGCATACCCTCCAAGAGATCCCCAACTCCCCCATAACGTACAAATATACTCACGCGTTCGGTAGTGACTTCTGGAGGGTATTCGACAGTGATGGAGACAGCTGCTGACGCTGGTTCACCCCACCATTGTCAGCAGTGCAGAGATAAGTGCCGTCCATGTGCCTCTCCACGGCCTCCAACACCAGTCTGTGACCCTGGGAGGAGATGCAACGAGAAGGAGCCAACCGAGGGTAAATACAAAGATTAAACCCGGGAAATACAAGGACCCCAAGGTAATACAAAGACCCCAATGGTAATACAAGGACCCCAATGGTAATACAAAGACCCCAATGGTAATACAAGGACCCCAATAGTAAACAAGGACCCCAATGGTAATCAAGGACCCCAATGGTAAACGGACCCCAATGGTAATACAAGGACCCCAATGGTAATACAAGGACTCCAATGGTAATACAAGGACTCCAATGGTAATAGAAGGACCCAATGGAAATACAATGACTCCAGTGGAAATACAAGGAGCAGAATAGATATCACACAATGTCATCATGTATGATAACCGTGAAACTTACACTAATCGGTACGGGGGATGGGATTCACACCCAGATCAACCCACTGTTGAAACCGGCTCAACCAAGTTCACTATGTCGACCTGTAAGAGGTAGACTCATCTACCTGGATGTGTCGACCTGTAGAAGGTAAACACACACACACACAGGTCCCAGACCAGGCTATCTGGAGGTGTTCAGAGCATTAATATTTACAGCAGGTTAATATTGGACCAGAATGGACCAGCACAGGTTAATACTGGTCCAGGACGGGTTACTACTGGCCCATGATGGGTTACTACTGGCCCATGACAGGTTACTACTACCAACACCACAACTAACCTGCTGATAGTATTGCCCAGTGGGTGTACCATCCTGACGCGACCATCGTATACTAGGGACAGGATTCCCCCTAGCAGCACACTCCAATACTATCCTACCCCCTAACCACCCTTTGCTCGGGGGGGACCAAGGCTCGAACCGTGGCCGCGTACTGCACCTCCAGGCTGTGTCGCAGGATAAGTGGCGGTTCAAGATCGATCTGACAGAGGAAAGTGCCAGTATCTCTAGGCAGGACGTGGGTGATAGTCACTCCAGAGCCGTCTACTGTCACCCTGGTGTCTGGGGTCACTTTCACGGCCCACCGACAGTAGCTTCTCACTGGCGCCATTGGCTGGCACTTTCTTGATAATTACCTTATTCTTGCCATCTGGAATATAAATTGAGTGGGTATATACACTGAGAGGTGTATATCTAAATGTATATACACAGAGAGGTGTATATCTCAGTGTATATACACTGAGAGGTGTATATCTCAGTGTATATACACTGGTAGTTTACATTAATCAGTATTTTAGGTATTAAAATATTCTTGACTGGTGGTGTACAGGTGACATGCAGTCTTAATGACCCTGGTGTAGTAGATAGACTTTAAACCCGTTAACCAACCAACCAGTCTTAATGACCCTGGTGTAGTAGACATAATATAAACCCAATAAACCAGCCAACCCACCTGGTTTATCCACAGCACAAGGGATGACAACAGTCTGACCCACTTCCACAATGACAGACTGAGGTTGTGTCACGAAACTAGGGGGATCAGTCCCTTCATCCAGATAGTTGTAGTTGGGATAGTCATAGTCCTTCCAGTCGTCCAGGTAACCACTGGATAGTCCTGTGGATAGTACAATAGTAATTAGAGTCTGAGATTTGTTCAATGCAACATATAGGTCTTTGTTAAGTTGAATATGCTGACAGCCAGGTTGACATTCTGAGTAGTCATACTGACAGCCAGGCTGACATTCTGAGTAGTCATACTGACAGCCAGGATGACATTCTGAGTAGTCATACTGACAGCCAGGCTGACATTCTGAGTAGCGGCTTTCACAGAGACCCACATAAGAGATCACTTGGACAATGAAATATGGATCCCGGGCTACAACCTATACATGTATGACAGAGTGAACAGGAAAAAAGGGGGTTGGCCTGTATATCACAGTCATTTATATGCTCAGAACTACTAAATGCCTCAAATGATGTAGTTGAAGTATTAGAAATGAAGGTCGAGAATCAAAACCTGGTCATCATGGTTGTCTACAAGCCACCTGATGCAACGCCCCAACAATTCCAGGAACAGCTTCTGAAAATTAACCAATGTCTGGAAAATCTTCCAGCTCCTGCCTCCAACATCTTGCTACTGGGGGATTTCAACCTAAGGCACCTAAAATGGAGGAACATTGCAAACAATGTGGTAGCAGAGATAACACCAGGAGGCAGCTCAGATGAAAATTCACACATGCATGAACTTTTAAATCTCTGCACCAAATTCACCTTAAACCAGCAAATAGTAGAGCCCACAAGATTAGAGAATACGCTGGACCTCATCTTCACCAACAATGATGATCTGATACGAAATGTCATCATATCAAAAACAATATACTCAGATCACAACATAATAGAGGTCCAGACATGCATGCGGGGAGCCCCAGATCAACAAAATGTGATCAGCCGCGAGGGAGCCTTCTCCAAATTCAACTTCAATAACAAAAACATAAGGTGGGACCAAGTAAACCAAGTCCTAAATTATATAAACCGGGAAGATTGCCTAAGCATCACGGATCCTAACTTATGTCTAGAATAAATTAACTCTGTGGCACTTTAGGTTTGCTCAAGGCAAATTCCCTTAAGGAAAAGGAGGAGCAGATGCAAACTAGAAAGAGAGAGGCGCTCCCTATACAGGCGAAGGCAAAAAATAACGGAACGGCTACAGGAGGCCAATATATCTGAAATACGAAGGGAGACACTAGTCAGAGAAATAGCAAACATCGAATTAAAACTAAAGGAATCTTACAGGAATCAAGAAACGCGGGAAGAAAAAAAATCCATAAATGAAATTGAAAGAAACCCAAAATATTTCTTTTCTTATGCAAAATCAAAGTCGAGAACAACAACCAGTATTGGGCCCCTACTTAAACGGGATGGGTCCTACACAGATGACAGCAAGGAAATGAGTGAGTTACTTAAGTCCCAGTATGACTCAGTTTTTAGCGAGCCGCTAACCAGACTGAAAATCGACGACCTAAATAATTTTTTTATGAGAGTGCCACAGAACTTGACAGACGCATGCCTATCTGACATCACCCCGACACCAAATGACTTCGAAAAGGCAATAAATGACATGCCCATGCACTCTGCTCCAGGCCCAGACTCATGGAACTCCGTGTTGATCAAGAACTGCAAGAAGCCCTTATCACGTGCTTTTAACAACAACAGACATAGCCCCACTCCACAAAGGCGGCAGTAAAGCAATAGCAAAGAACTACAGACCAATAGCGCTAACGTCCCATATCATAAAAATCTTTGAAAGGGTTCTAAGAAGCAAGATCGCCACTCATCTAGATACCCATCAGTTACACAACCCAGGGCAGCATGGGTTTAGAGCAGGCCGCTCCTGTCTGTCCCAACTACTGACCACTACGACAAGGTCCTGGATGCTCTAGAAGACAAACAGAATGCAGATGTTATATACACAGACTTTGCAAAAAGCCTTTGACAAGTGTGACCATGGTGTAATAGCACACAAAATGCGTGATAAAGGAATAACAGGAAAAGTTGGTAGATGAATCTATAATTTCCTAACAACTAGAACACAAAGAGTAGTATTCAACAGAGTAAAGTCTGAGGCAGCTACTGTGAAAAGCTCTGTTCCACAAGGCACAGTACTCGCTCCCATCCTGTTCCTCATCCTCATATCGGACATAGACAGGGATATAAGCCACAGTGCCGTGTCTTCCTTTGCAGATGACACCCGAATCTGTATGACAGTGTCCACCGTTGGAGACACTGCAAGACTCCAAGCAGACATAAACCAGATCTTTAAATGGGCTGCAGAAAACAATATGAAGTTCAATGATGAGAAATTTCAATTACTCATATACGGAAAACGTGAAGAAATTAAAATCTCATCGGAGTACAAAACTAATTCCAACCACACAATAGAGCGAAAAACTAATGTCAAAGACCTGGGAGTGATCATGTCAGAGGACCTCACCTTCAAGGACCATAACACCGTAGCAATTGCATCTGCTAGAAAAATGACAGGATGGATAATGAGAACCTTCAAAACCAGGGATGCCAAGCCCATGTTGACACTTTACAGATCGCTTGTTCTATCTAGGCTGGAATATTGCTGCACACTAACTGCATCTTTCAAGGCAGGTGAAATTGCTGACCTTGAAAATGTGCAGAGAACCTTCACGGCACGCATAAGTGCGATAAACCACCTCAATTACTGGGAACGCTTGAAGTTCCTAAACCTGTACTCTCTAGAACGCAGGCGGGAGAGATACATTATTATATACACATGGAAAATTCTCGAGGGATTAGTACCAAACTTGCACACGAGAGTCATCGGCAGGCGATGTAACATCCCTCCAATGAAGAGCAGGGGTGCCACTAGCACGTTGAGGGACAACACAATAAGTGTCAGGGGCCCAAGATTGTTCAACTGCCTCCCAGCATACATCAGGGGGATTACCAACAAGCCCCTGGCTGTCTTCAAGCAGGCACTGGACAGGCACCTCAAGTCGGTACCTGACCAGCCGGGCTGTGGTTCGTACGTTGGACTGCGTGCGGCCAGCAGTAACAGCCTGGTTAATCAGGCTCTGGTCCAACATGAGGCCTGGTCACAGACCGGGCCGCAGGGGCGTTGACCCCTGGAACTCTCTCCAGGTAAACTCCAGTCATACTGACAGCCAGGCTGACATTCTGAGTAGTCATACTGACAGCCAGGCTGACATTCTGAGTAGTCATACTGACAGCCAGGCTGACATTCTGAGTAGTCATACTGACAGCCAGGCTGACATTCTGAGTAGTCATACTGACAGCCAGGCTGACATTCTGAGTAGTCATACTGACAGCCAGGCTGACATTCTGAGTAGTCATACTGACAGCCAGGCTGACATTCTGAGTAGTCATACTGACAGCCAGGCTGACATTCTGAGTAGTCATACTGACAGCCAGGCTGACATTCTGAGTAGTCATACTGACAGCCAGGCTGACATTCTGAGTAGTCATACTGACAGCCAGGCTGACATTTCTGAGTAGTCATACTGACAGCCAGGCTGACATTCTGAGTAGTCATACTGACAGCCAGGCTGACATTCTGAGTAGTCATACTGACAGCCAGGCTGACATTCTGAGTAGTCATACTGACAGCCAGGCTGACATTCTGAGTAGTCATACTGACAGCCAGGCTGACATTCTGAGTAGTCATACTGACAGCCAGGCTGACATTCTGAGTAGTCATACTGACAGCCAGGCTGACATTCTGAGTAGTCATACTGACAGCCAGGCTGACATTCTGAGTAGTCATACTGACAGCCAGGCTGACATTCTGAGTAGTCATACTGACAGCCAGGCTGACATTCTGAGTAGTCATACTGACAGCCAGGCTGACATTTTGAGTAGTCATACTGACAGCCAGGCTGACATTCTGAGTAGTCATACTGACAGCTAGGCTGACATTCTGAGTAGTCATACTGACAGCCAGGCTGACATTCTGAGTAGTCATACTGACAGCCAGGCTGACATTCTGAGTAGTCATACTGACATACACTATTGGCAGAAAGGTGGACTAGTGCAAGTAGGAGTAGTGGGGGGGTTGAAGAGAGTTGGGATAGTTTTAAAAATGCAGTATTAGAATGTGGGGCAGAAGTTTGTGGCTATAGGAGGGTGGGTACAGGAGGAAAGAGGAGTGAGTGGTGGAATGAAGAAGTAAAGGGTGTGATAAAAGAGAAAAAGGTAGCTTATGAGAGGTTTTTACAAAACAGAAGTGTTAATAGAAGAGCAGAGTATATGGAGAGTAAAAGAAAGGTGAAGAGAGTGGTGAGAGAGTGCAAAAGAAGAGCGGATGAAAGAATGGGAGAGGCTCTGTCAAGAAATTTTGCTGAAAACAAGAAAAAATTTTGGAGCGAGATAAACAAGGTAAGAAAGCCTAGGAAACGAATGGATTTGTCAGTTAAAAACAGAGTAGGGAGTTAGTAGATGGGGAGCTGGAGGTATTGGGTAGATGGCGGGAATATTTTGAGGAACTTTTAAATGTCGATGAAAAAAGGGAGGCGGTAATTTCATGTACTGGCCAGGAGGTACAACATCTTTTAGGAGTGAAGAAGAGCAGGATGTGAGTGTGGGGAGGTGCGTGAGGCATTACGTAGAATGAAAGGGGGTAAAGCAGCTGGAACTGACGGGATCATGACAGAAATGTTAAAAGCAGGGGGGGATATAGTGCTGGAGTGGTTGGTATTTTTGTTTAATAAATGTATGAAAGAGGGAAAGGTACCTAGGGATTGGCAGAGAGCATGTATGGTTCCTTTATATAAAGGAAGGGAAGGGGATAAAAGAGTAAAAATTATAGGGGAATAAGTTTACTGAGTATACCAGGTAAAGTGTATGGCAGGGTTATTATTGAAAGAATTAGAGGTAAGACAGAGAGTAGGATTGAAGATGAGCAAGGAGGCTTTAGAGTGGGTAGGGGATGTGTAGATCAAGTGTTTACAGTGAAGCATATATGTGAACAGTATTTAGATAAAGGTAGATAAGTTTTCATTGCATTTATGGATTTAGAAAAGGCATATGATAGAGTGGATAGGGAGCAATGTGGCAAATGTTGCAAGTGTATGGAATAGGTAGTAAGTTACTGAAGGCTGTAAAGAGTTTTTATGAGGATAGTGAGGCTCAGGTTAGGGTGTGTAGGAGAGAGGGAGATTACTTCCCGGTAAAAGTAGGTCTTAGACAGGGATGTGTAATGTCACCATGGTTGTTTAATATATTTATAGATGGGGTTGTAAAAGAAGTAAATGCTAGGGTGTTGTGGAGAGGGGTGGGATTAAATTATGGGGAATTAAATGCAAAATGGGAGTTGACACAGTTACTTTTTGCTGATGATACTGTGCTTATAGGAGATTCTAAAGAAAAGTTGCAAAGGTTAGTGGACGAGTTTGGGAGAGTGTGTGAAGGTAGAAAGTTAAAAGTGAACATAGATAAGAGTAAGGTGATGAGGGTATCAAACGATTTAAATAAAGAAAAATTGGATATCACATTGGAGAGAGAGAGAGAGTGATGGCTCTCTTAAAGAAACTGGAGCACGCATCAATAACTGGGCCTCTACCCTTCAGACAGAACTGTTTGCCATACTCCTTGCACTCAAATGCGTCCATGTATCTAAGGTTGACTCTCTAATTGTAACTGATTTTCTGTCATTCATAAATGCTCTCAACTCATCAAGTATAACTTGTAGCATGCTTGTGTCAGAAGCCAGACACAGGTATGGTAGGATTGTGGATAGTAGAGTCAGAGTGCACATGCTGTGGATTCCATCTCACATTGGTCTTCAGATGCATGATAGAACTGATAAATTGGCTAAGTTTTATGCTTTCAAAGAGGGAGTAGATTACAATCTTGGCTTGTCAGTTAGCAGTTTGAGAACAATAATACGAAAAGAACTTCAACTGAATTTTATTGACTTAAAACTCAGGGAGATTGACACCAGTCAGTCCATCTATCATCATTCTATCATGCAGGAGGAGCCACATGTCTATGGTACATCCAACAAAATAAGAAGACTCTTGGATGTCACTACCGCCCGCCTCCGGCTGGGTTACAAGTATCTTTGGCAGGTTAAATCACCACCACCAGATGTAGACCAAACAAGATGTAAACTTTGCCAGTTGGATTATTGTCACACCCTGCGTCATTATGTACTGGAGTGCGATAAAATTAATGAATTCAGAGACTACTCATTCAGAAATGTTCAAGATATGTCAAAGTATTTTATCCACAGTGGTATATTACAGACCATTCTAGAAAAATACTCTGACTTTGCTCCCTGTAAATAAAGCATTGCCACGTGTGTGTGTGTGTGTGTGTGTACTCACCTAATTGTACTCACTTAATTGTGGTTGCAGGGTCGAGACTCAGCTCCTGGCCCCGCCTCTTCTCTGTCCGCTACTGGGTCTCTGCTCTCACTGCTCCATGAGCTTTATCATACCTCGTCTTAAAACTGTGTATGGTTCCTGCCTCCACTATATCTTTCTCTAGACTATTCCACTTCCTGACTACTCTGTGGCTGAAGAAATGCTTCCTAACATCCCTTTGACTCATCTGAGTCTTCAGCTTCCAGTTGTGTCCCCTTGTTTCTGTGTTCCTCTCTGGAACATCCTGTCACTGTCTACCTTGTCGATTCCCCACAGTATTTTGTATGTCGTTATCATGTCTCCTCTGACCCTTCTTTCCTCCAGTGTTGTTAGTCCTATTTCCCCCAGCCTTTCTTCATAGGACAGACCCCTGAGTTGTGGAACTAACCTTGTCGCAAACCTTTGCACTTTCTCTAGTTTCTTTACGTGCTTGACCAGGTGTGGGTTCCAGACTGGTGCTGCATATTCTAGTATGGGCCTGAGGTACACGGTGTACAGTGTCTTGAACGATTCCTTGTTAAGGTAACGGAACGCTAATCTTAGGTTTGCCAGTCGCCCATATGCTGCCCCAGTTATCTGGTTGATGTGTGCCTCCGGAGACGTGCTTGGCGTTATACTCACCCCAAGGTCTTTCTCCTTTGCCGAGTTTTGTAGCCTTTGTCCGCCTAGCCTGTACTCTGTCAGCGGTCTTCTTTGCCCTTCTCCGATCTTCATGACTTTGCATTTGGTGGGATTGAATTCGAGAAGCCAGTTGCTAGACCAGATGTCAAGCTTGTCCAGGTCTGTTTGAAGACCTGCTTGGTCCTCCTCCGATGTGATTCTCTTCATTAATTTCACATCATCCGCGTACAGAGACACTTCTGAGTCTATCCCATCCGTCATGTCATTTACATATACCAAGAATAACACTGGTCCTAGGACTGACCCTGGTACGCCGCTCGTCAGGCGCCCACTGTGATACCTCATCACGCACCATGACCCGTTGTTGCCCCCCTGTGAGGTATTCCCTGATCCATTCCAGTGCCCTTCCTGTTATACATGCTTGTTCTTCCAATTTCTTTACTAATCTCATGTGAGGAACTGTGTCGAAGGCCTTCCTGCAGTCCAGGAAAACAATCAACCCACCTTCTCTCTCTTGCCTTACCTCTGTTACTTTATCATAGAACTCTAGGAGGTTTGTTACACAAGATTTTCCTTCCCGGAACTGCTGTCTGGTGTTTATTATCCTGTTCAGCTCGAGGTGCTCCACCATTCTTTTCCTGATGATTTTTTCCAGGACTTTGCACACTATACATGTAAGTGACACCGGTCTATAGTTTAGTGCCTCTTTTCTGTCTCCTTTTTTAAAGATTGGGACTACATTGGCCTTCTTCCATACCTCAGGTAACTGCCCATTTTCAAGGGATGTTTGAATATTATGGTAAGTGGCACACTCAGTACCTCAGCTCTTATCGAAGAAGCAGCCCATTTAAAGATTTGGTTTATGTCTGCTTGGAGTCTTGCAGTGTCTTCAACGGTGGACACTGTCATACAGATTCGGGTGTCATCTGCAAAGGAAGACACAGCACTGTGGCTTATATCCCTGTCAATGTCTGATATGAGGATGAGGAATAGGATGGGAGCAAGTACTGTGCCTTGGGGAACAGAGCTTTTCACAGTAGCTGCCTCAGACTTTACCTGTTGACTACTACTCTTTGTGTTCTACGTGTTAGGAAATTATAGATCCATCTACCAACTTTTCCTGTTATGCCTTTATCACGCATTTTGTGTGCTATTACACCATGGTCACACTTGTCAAAGGCTTTGCAAAATCTGTGTATATAACATCTGCATTCTGTTTATCTTCTAAAGCATCCAGGACTTTGTCGTAGTGGTCCAGTAGTTGGGACAGACAGGAGCGGCCTGCTCTAAACCCATGCTCTCCTGGGTTGTGCAATTGATGGGTATCAAGATGGGTGGTGATCTTGCTTCTTAGAACCCTTTCAAAGATTTTTATGATATGGGGCGTTAGCGCAATTGGTCTGTAGTTCTTTGCTATTGCTTTACTGCCCCTTTGTGGAGCGGGCTATGTCTGTTGTTTTTAGTAGCTGCGGGACGATCCCAGTGTCCATGCTCCCTCTCCATAGGGTGTTAAAGCATGTGATAGGGGCTCTTGCAGTTCTTGATGAACATGGAGTTCCATGAGTCTGGGCCTGGAGCGGAGTGCATGGGCATGTCATTTATTGCCTTTTCGAAGTCGTTTGGCGTCGTATGATGTCAGAAAGGCATGCGTCTGTCAAGTTCTGTGGCACTCTCATAAAAAATCATTTAGGTTTTCGATTTTCAGTCTGGTTAGTGGCTCGCTAAAGACTGAGTCATACATACCTACTTCATACAGTTTGGAAACAAAGCCACAAATGTTCCACTTAACATAACGGTCAATGGTTCACCCATCACAAGACTCACAGAGGAAAATTCCTAGGGAAACCACCTTGACAGTAGCCTTAAATTCCAAACACATATACAACAAATTTCCAAGAAAATCTCAAAGACAGTAGGCATATTATCTAAGATACGCTACTATGTACCTCAACTAGCTCTCCTTGCACTATACCACCACTCATCTACCTTATCTCACTTATGGAATCTGTGCATGTGGGTCTACAACATTAAATCACCTTAGACCACTCATAGCAGCAAAGGCTGCAGTCAGAATGATAAAAAATTTCCACTCTAGACACATACTCCACCAATATTCAAAAACCTAAAACTACTCACCATAAAGGACATTCACACTTATAATTGTGCCTACTACATACATAGAACTCTACATTCTAATATAAACCCTCCACTCAAAATTCTCCTCACCAACCTTAATAGGACCCATGACCATAACACACGAAACAGTCATTTTGATGCCCCCCGTCCTAGCAACCTATGTAAAAATTCAAGACATAAAGCCCAGATTCTAGAACTCATTACCAAAAAATAAAAAAATAACCTTGTCTCAAATCTTTTTGAGACTCTTCTCAAAACCACATACTCACCCTTACCTAAATCTTACTAAAAAAAATACTCATTGTTATTTCCCCTATTCCTGGGTTTCCCGGGAGAGAATTCCGGGGGTAAACCCCCCGGCGGTCTGTGACCAGGCCTCATGTTGGCCCAGAGCCTGATCAAGGCTGTTACTGTCCCCCAGTCCAGCAACAACACCTGGCTGGTCAGGACCGATTTTTAGGTCCTGTCAGTGCCTCTTAAGCAGCCAGGTGTTTGTTGGTAACCCCCTGAATGCTGGGAGGCAGTTGAACAATTTTGGGGCCCCCTGACATTACTGTGTTGTCCCTAAACTCTTTGGCACCCTCTCTTTTGGGGGGATGTTACATCGCCTCCCGATCTTTGTTTTTCTGGGGGGATTTTCGGGGAAAGTTTGGGTACAATCCCTCGAAAATTTTTCCACGTGTTTTAATGTATCTCCCCCCGGTTCAGGGGTGGGTTTAGAAACTTCAAGCGTTCCCAGTAATTGAGGTGGTTTATCGCAGTTATTGCCGGAAAGTTCTCTGAAATTTTAAAGGGTCAACAATTTCACCTGCCCTTTAAAAAGGGGCAGTTAGTGTGCACAATATTCCATCCCAGATAAACAAGCATCTGTAAATGTCAACATGGGCTTTGCCCCTGGTTTTTAAGGTTCTCATTATCCATCCTGTCATTTTTTTAGCAATGGGTTGCTAGGTTTATGGTCCTGAAGGTGAGATCCCCCTTTACAGTCCCCCAGGTCTTTGACATTAGTTTTTTGCTCTTTGTGTGGTTTGAATTATTATTATCCATGAGATTTTAATTTCCCCCGTTTTTTCCATCTGAGTAATTGAAATTTTCATCATTGAACTTTTTATTTTTTCTCAGCCCATTTAAAGATTTGGTTTATGTTGCGGAGTCTTGGTGTCTTCAACGGTGGACACTGTCATGATTCGGGTGTTCTGCAAAGGAAGACACGGCACTGTGGCTTATATCCCCGTCATGTCCGATATGAGGATGAGGAACAGGATGGGGGAGACTGTGCCTTGGGGGAAAAGAGCTTTTTACATTAGCTGCCTCAAACTTTCTCTGTTGACTACTACTTTTGTACTCTTTGTGTTCTCTTGTTGGAAATTATGATCCATCTATCAACTTTTCCTTTATTCCTTTATCACCATTTTTTTGTGCTATCACACCATGGTCACACTTATCAAAGGCCAAAGTCTGTTATATAACATCTGCATTCTGTTTGTCCTCTAGAGCATCCCGAACCTTGTCGTAGTGGTCCCTAGTTGGGACAGACAAAAGGGCCTGCTCAAAAACCCTGCTGCCCTGGGTTGTTAATTGATGGGTTTCAGATGAGTGGCGATCTTGCTTTTAGAACCCTTTCAAAGATTTTTTGATATGGGACTTGGCTTTTTTG
>WNWK01046725.1:0-14203 GCA_009830355.1 Cherax destructor
ATCTGCCAAACACTCGGGATTTTCAAAAGATACACCAGTAAAGGCTTCACTTTGCAATCACCACTGGCATTGGCACACAGCATCAAAGTTAGCCTGTCTTTCATAGGCTTATGTCCTGGCTGTGCCTTTTCCTCCTGAGTAATGTAGGTCCTGTTGGGCATTTTCTTCCAAAACAGGCCTGTTTCATCACAATTAAACACTTGTTGGGGAGGAATTGTTCAGCCTCTAGGTACTCCTGGAATTCAGGCACATATTTTTCAGCCGCACTTTTGTCACAACTGGCTCCCTCACCATGCCTCACAACACTATGTATGCCAGTACGCTTCTTAAATTTTTGAAACCAGCCTCTGCTGGCTTTAAATTCGCTCACTTCACTCGTTGCAGGCATTTTCTTAAGGAGATCATCATGCAACTGCCTTGCTTTTTCACATATTATTCCCTCCGAAACAGTATCTCCTGCTAACTGTTTCTCGTTGATCCACACCAACAACAACCTTTCCACATTTTCCAGCACTTGTGGTCTGTGTTTTGTGATCACAGATGCACCTTTTGCAACAACTGCTTCCTTGATTTTACTTAAATATTTCTTATCCACAATGGTAGAGATGGTAGAATAGGGTTTACCATACAGCCTGGCCAGCTCACTGATACGCACTCCACTTTCATATTTTTCTATTATCTCCTTCTTCATTTCTATCGTAAATATATTTCTGTTCCTCTTTGCCACAGGCTTAGCACTAGGATCTTTCCTTGGACCCATGGTAGCTTATTTAGCAGTTGCAAGCACTAAAAACAGTGGAATAATGACAATATACTGGTATGAATGCGTGGGTGTGGGTGGGTGGTCGCTCTCGCTTGTAAACACTAGCACACTGACGCTCCCTGGAGTGTGCGCTCAGCTGGGCTCCAAGCGAACAGGTCCGGTACGAAAGGCGTAAGACGAATCAAACAACGGATGTCGCATACAAATTTCTTACGTTATAAGTAACGGATATCGAATATAACGTAAGGTGATAACAACGTAAGTCGAGGTACCACTGTATTATTGCCTTCGTAACACTATCTCCTGCTAACTGTTTCTCGTTGATCCACACCAACAACAAATTTTCCACATCTTGTAGCACTTGCGATCTCTGTTTTGTGATCACATATGCACCTTTCGCAACAACAGCTTTCTTGATTTTACATGTATTTTCCTTGGCCACAATGGTAGCGATGGTAGAATAGGCTTTACCATACAGCCTGGCTAGCTCAGTGATACGCACTCCACTTTTATATTTTGCTATTACAGTCATACCTCGGTTAACGATGGCGTCGGATAGCGATAAATTCGGTTAGCAATACATTTTTACATCAAAATAGTGACTCCGTTAACGATGTTTGCTTCGGTTTACGATATTCGTCCCGGACGCATCCGCGTGGCGCCCAGCTGTGCGGGCACTCCAGGGAGCATCAGTGTGCTATTGTTTACAAGCGAGAGCGACCACCACCCACTCCACCCACGCATTCATACCAGTACAGTGGTCCCTCGGTTTTTGCCGAAAATTCGTTCCAGAATGCTGCTCAAGTGCCAATACCGAACGAATTTACTTCCTTAAGAAATAATGTCACGTAGGTTAGTCTATTTCAGACCCCCAAAAATACACTTGCAACAGCACTTACGAAAATACACTTACATAAATGTTCGAGTTTGGAGATGCACGAAAACAAAGGGACCACTGTATATTGTCATTATTCCACTGTTTTTAGTGCTTGCAACTGCTAAATAAGCTACCATGGGTCCAAGGAAAGATCCTAGTGCTAAGCCTGTGGTAAACAGGCTCAGAAATACAGTAGAACTGAAGAAGGAGATAATAGAAAAATATGAAAGTGGAGTGCGTATCACTGAGCTGGCCAGGCTGTATGGTAAAGCCTATTCTACCATCGATACCATTGTGGCCAAGGGAAATACACATAAAATCAAGGAAGCTGTTGTTGCGAAAGGTGCATTTGTGATCACAAAACAGAGATCGCAAGTGCTGGAAGATGTGGAAAGTTTGTTGTTGGTGTGGATCAACGAGAAACAGCAGCAGATAGTGTTTCGCAGGCAATAATATGTGAAAAAGCAAGGCAGTTGCATGATGATCTCGTTAAGAAAATGCCTGCAACAAGTGCTGAAGTGAGCGAATTTAAAACCAGCAGGGCTGGTTTCAAAAATTTAAGAATCGAAGTGGCATACATAGTGTTAGTGAGGCATGGTGAGGCAGCCAGTTGTGACAAAAGTGCGACTGAAAAATATGTGCCTGAATTCCAGGGGTACATAGAGGCTGAAGGATTCCTCCCCCAACAAGTGTTTAATTGTGATGAAACAGGCCTGTTTTGGAAGAAAATGCCCAACAGGACCTTCATTACACAGGAGGAAAAGGCACAGTTAGGACACAAGCCTATGAAAGACAGGCGAACTTTGATGCTTTGTGCTAATGCCAGTGGTGATTGCAAAGTGAAGCCTTTACAGGTGTATCTTTTTGAAAATCCCCGAGTGTTGGCAGATGCGGTATCACCAAGTCTAACTTGTGTGTGATGTGGAAGTCTAACAAAAAGGCATGGGTCACAAAGGACATTTTCGTAGAGTGGTTCAATGGCGTGTTTGGCCCCAGTGTGAGGAAATATCTCCAGGAAAATAATTTGCGCGAAAGCCCAACTACCTATGGCGGCTTCTCGCTCTTTTTTTCTAGACCACTTCCGTTCTCATTCCCATGCCATCGCAGTGTATACCGATGGTTCAAAGTCATCTGACGGCGTCAGATTCACAGCAGTGTTTCCGTACAGCATCGTGCGAGGGCATCTATTACCCTTGGCTAGCATATTTATGGCTGAATTGTATGCTATTCTTGTGGCACTTATCCATATTGCATCTATGCCTGTGTCACCATTTGTGGTCGTTTCAGACTCCCTTAGTGCTTTACAGGCTATCTGAAAATTTGATACACCTCACCACCTAGTTCTTCGCCTAGTTCTTCGTTCTTCGCCGTGGTTGCGCCATATCTCTAGCAAACACAAGGATATTGTTTTTTGTTGGGTCCCTGGTCATGTGTACCTACAGGGCAATGAACAGGCAGACACTGCTGTGAGGTCAGTAGTACATGACCTTCCAGTTTCATATAGAGGTGTTCCATTCACAGACTATTTTGCAGTCATTACTACCCATCTTCGTACCCGTTGGCAACAACGCTGGTCTGACCTGCTGAATAACAAACTTCATTCTATTAAACTGAGTATAGGTTTTTGGCCTTCTTGTCACCATTGTCGAGGTTGGGAGACTACACTCTCCCATCTTCGCATCAGCCACACTCGTCTTACTCACGGGTATCTCATGGAGAGGCTCCTTGTCCCTCTCTGTGAGCATTGTCAGGTTCCAGTGTCTGTTCGCCATATTCTGTTGGACTGCCCATTCTGTCAACGAGCCCGCAGAATTTACCTCCAACGGCGTCTTTGCTCTGCGGCCCTTTCTTTACCTTCCCTTCTTGCTGATGGGCCCTCCTTTAATCCTGACTCTCTCATTGACTTTTTGAAGGCTTACTACACAAACTTTGAAGATTATGCCTCTAGCACTCCCCTCAGTCCCTTCTACCTCAATCTCTTGCTATACTCTATCCTTGCACTATCCACTACCCTACTGCACTCCATACCTTACTAATTCTCCCTCTCCCTCTTACAATCCATTCTCCCTGCATCCTGCACTACCCTGCAGTGCTGTATGATCCCTATGGTTTAGCGCTTCTTTTGATTATAATAATAATCAAGAGTGGTAAATTTTAATTATACATTGTTTTTGTTGGGAATTGTGACATTACCTGTCTGGGCTTCACCACCACTTACAAACAAATAATCTCAACGGGAGATGACCGTCAATTTAATTTACCGCAGTTATCCCCGTGAGGCGTGTGAGAAAACTTGATCCACTCCTGGTCAAGTCCAAGGGGTCCCTTCGGTAATCTCACACTCTAGACCCACATCCGCTCTGGACCAGTTTTAATAAATTGAAATAGGTAACACCAATAGTTATGGTGTTGTTAATTTTAGTGGACTGTATATGTATATGAGAGACTGATTAGAAAGAGAGGGAAGAGAGTACACACATTACGATATTAAACCATCACTCACCCAGTATCAATGATGGTCGCTGGTGATCATTATCATTCCCACCGCAGACTTACATTATCCGAACATACCTACTGGCCAGACGGTTGCTAAGATAAGAAGAATACTTATGGTGGGGAAGAAGCAGCGTTCTTGTCGCTATTCTTCGGCGGATCTCATGGTCCTGCTCGGTAGAGATTATTCTTCCAACAAGATGATGATGTTGGTGGGGTCGTCTCGATACAGAAGTATTGACTTCTTGACACCTCTACAATTCTCAAGACAGAATTGCGAGGTCAACATACGGTTGTTAGGAGAATGTTGCAGAAAATCACTGCACACATTCTCGTGATATTAACATCACCAAATTCTCTTTAGTTCACATGACGATTTAATGTCCTACTAATTTACCCTCGTTAGAAGTTAATCCATTAATAATTGTGTATGATGAACAATGATCAAACCAACGCACATTTCTTCTATCGAACACTCGTAATCGCGGCGGCATTCACTATTTACCACATTATCACCCTATTATTGCGGTTTCTTGGACTTAATGTCCCACATTATTCACAGGGAACATTCACAACACTTCCTATTGTGAAGTGAGGCCATTATCCACGCTTGGCCTTCGTAAACACTGAATTCTTGACTAGTATAGTCTGAACTTCCCCATTGGCTCAACTTTCGTCGTCTTCTCCCACGTGACTGACCCAAACTTGAACTCAAGCTCAGCGTACCCACGCCCTGACCCGAGATGGTCGTTTGGTTCTCTTTTCATCTCTAAGTATTATGTGAACCAACAACCACATATTAAAGATACTTATTCACATTAGAAAGTTTAGCGAATATAACTTTTGGAAAATACCAATATTTTCCACACTGCAGCCAGGCGGAGTTCGTTGTTAGATGATTCAAATTGCATCATCCTTCAGGAGGAGCTTCCATCCTGTCCTGGACTGAACAGCTGTTCTCCTGATAGGCCTGATCACACTTTCTTCTTCTGGTACCCCCTGGTCAATGTCGTCTTCAATATCACTCACGCCACTTTCCCTTAGGTTTTCATTCACATATGATTGAACACTTTAATTCCAAGGGAATCAATTTAATAATGGTACGTAAACTCTCTTGACCACGACACAACACTTTGACATTCCTGACAATACCCTGAGCGTCTGGGTACAATGTTACTACCTTACCCAGAGGCCACAATGTTTGAGGTTGCTCAGTATCAATTAACACAATGTCACCTGGTTGTATATTCTGTCGATTCGCCGCTTCTGATGCACCATAAAAGTGTTCACGTAGTGTAAGAAGATACTCTTTAAGATACACATTAGACCTGTGATTAATTACTTTATTTAACATCTTGAATTTATCGCATAACACTGTCACACTATTGTAATCCTCATCAATTTCTTCAGGATTATCTCTATAGATAGGTGCAGCCTCCAGTTTCTGCCCACATATTAAGTGAGAAGGAATCAGTATGTAGACAGCCTGTACTGTTTGCATAGACAGCCATGCTGTCTGCCAGCCTCGTGTCACAGCTTCAGTGAGCAGCCTGCACAAAGTTGATGTTACTTTGACTGCTAGCCCACTCACTGCAGTAAGGTGTATGCTGTTACGACCTCCAGATGTTTCGCCGAGTCGTCCCTGTCATGACTCACTCTACACTCGCCAGCAGCGACAGCTCCAGTGACAGTAGCAGTCGAGGAATATCCTGAGTCACTTGCCAGTCCTGTCCTGTTGCGACTACTGACGACGCCTCACTCGAGGGCACCAGCAGGTTGTGCCCCAGGTTGAGTGAACCCTGCACCCTGCAGTGACTACTACGATGTCTGTTTCACCATCCCAGAGAAGACCATACCCTGTTATGTCACAGCTCAGCCGCAGCTATGTCTCCCGTGTTGCAGTATGTGTCCAGACGCAGGAAGGCGTGCAGTGCTGCATCGACGCTCACTGCCTTAGACCACGAAGCATACCTTTTTTTTCTTCCCTCTCTGGAGGAAGTTTTTTCCATGTCCATATATATGTATTTTTCTTTCGTGTTCTGTGACCTGTTCTTGCGATAGAGACCGAGTTTTTTGCTGCCAGTCATGGTCTGGGTCGACCATGGGCACGTGGCCGAGTGATGTAGACAGCCTGTACTGTTTGCATAAACAGTCATGCTGTCTGCCAGCTGAGTTCATATTTGGCGCCATGCTTGTGCTGCCCTCTGTAGGCCTACCCACGTCAGTCTGCGACACCCTGCCTCTCCCTCACTTGGCGCCCAGGCATCATTCAGACAACAAGGCCTAACTCCTCTCTCCTCGCAAGGCTCATGGACCTGTCGGGCCATGGCCACTAACACACAGCCTGTGTACTCACCCTTTATTACAAATAAAGTAGAAGCCTCTGAAGCCTTATCATTGCATTCACGACCTGCACGACACCACAATAACCATTCTAAACAAGTATGTCTGCATCGGGAGCATCAATCATGTATGAGAGCGGACGATTATTAATCCGATTCTCTACCTCCACCAATACTGCATGGAATTTCTCCAAGTTAATTCGTTTCCGGTGTAGTACTTTACGCAGACACCTCTTCACTGTACCTATCAATCTTTCGTACAATCCCCCTTGCCAGGGGCCCTGGGAGTTATGAACTTCCAGCCACACCTCGCTGATTTAGCAGAAACTGTACATTATTACTCTCATTTAATTCCTGCAAATGTTGTGCCCCCGCTACAAAGTTTGTGGCATTAGCCGAAATCATTAGTCTTGGACAGGATCTCCTAGCTGCAAATTTCCGAAACAGCTGTATGAACTGTTCTGCAGACAAATCCTTTGCCCTTCTAAATGCACTGCCCTTGTAGCGGTACAAGTAAATAAACACATACACTTTCAAAGGAACACCATCTGCAGTACCCGTTAAAATGATTGGACCACTATAATCCACACCTGTTACATCAAATGGCTTTACTAACTGCACCCGTTCCTTGGGCAATGGTGGAGGTCCTGGGTACATATAGGTTTTGGCATCCACACGACGACACATTACACATGTCTTTATCACCCTCTTCACACTTTGTTATCCTTGAGGAATCCAGAAAGTTTCCCTAATGTAATTCAAGGTATCTTGTACTCCACCATGCATCACATTTTTATGGGCATTTAACACAAAGTTGTCAGATGATGAGTTTTGGGCAGTAGGATAGGGTGTTTAGCATATTCACCCAATTCAGCATTTTGCAACCTACCTCTGCACCTGATTACATCATCCTCCACGTACAGCCCCAATTTATCTATTATTGAACCTTTCACAATTTTTCCATCCCTTATTAATTTAATCTCCTCTCCATAGATTTCTCCTTGTACTCTCTGTACCCAGTATTTCAGAGGATGTGGGAAATCATATGAGATATTCATCTTGTTTATGAAGTTAAACACCAACTTCGTGACATTAATCAGTTTTGGTAAAGATGAATATCTGTTTATATCAATGGCTAAGGAGGGACCAATGACTGGAGCGGTGCTCACAGTAATTTCAACAGGAGCAATATGCGCCTTTTGAACAGGCCAATTAACTTTATCCACCAGCCAACTGGGTCCTTTAAACCACGATAAAGTATTCACAAATTTTGCATAAGTCAACCCACGAGACAAGAAGTCAGCTGGATTCTCTGCCCCAGGTATATGATTAAAGGTTAACTTATGCTGGCCCAAACTATCATATTTCTCTTGCATCTGGTTAATTTCCCGACTCTATTTTGCATGTACACGATCTTGCTGTTCCCATTACGAATCACTGCAAGGATACCTCATTATCAGACCAAATTATGGTGTCACTAATATTTATCTCTGGCAATTTACTCCGTATATAATCAGCTAATTTGACACCCACATAAATGGCTGTTAATTCCAACTGAGGTAAGGTATGTAATTTAATTAGAGCCACTTTAGCTTTAGACATGACAAGAGAAATGTCTTTATCACATTGAAGATAAGGGACTGCTCCATTCGCCAATTTAGAAGCATCGCAAAAATGTGGAGTATATTAGTCCCTTCTTGACTCCCACCCGGCGCAGGAACTCCAGCATTGGAATCTTCTCGTAATCACCAATTAATTCTTCCCACCTGTTAACAATTCCTCAGGTAGAGTTTCATCCCAAGGACATTTTGCTTCCATGCCTCTTGTATCAATAATTTCCCTCGGATTGTAAGAGGTGCCACTAAGCCTAGTGGATCGAAGCATTTTGAAACTTCAGCAAGTAGGACTCTCTTAGTTAATTTATTGGGCATACTATAATTATTAGGCTTTAACAATAACAAGTCTCTCTCAGTATCCCAAGTCAGTCCCAATACATTGCTACACCCAGATACTCCATCTCCGGGATTGTCTTTACTTATTCGGTCCTTTAACCTGGACGAATTTCTGTTCCACTCCCTGAGAGGCATATTTGCACCATGCATTATGCCATTAGCCCCTTCATATATCCTCATTAGTTCCTCTTCGGTTGACGTCACACCCAGGAAATTGTCCACATAGAATTGTTTACCCATTATTTCACTCAATGGACCACCTGTACATTTAAGATGTGCATTTATCGTCGCTTGAAGTAGGAACGGACTGGAAGCAGCGCCAAACAAAACACTTCTGAATCGGAAGGTTTTCAGCAAACTAAGTGGATTGCTAGGATCCTCTGGCCACAGGAATCATGTGTAATCCCGATCCATTTCTTGCAATCCCACTCTCAGGAAAGCTTTACTTATATCTGCCGTAAAGGCATAATTCTTAACTCTGAAATTCAATAATACATCTCCCAATTTTTCCATCAGTGACGGACCTGTCATTAAACAATCATTCAGACTAGGTACATTTTTATTACCCCTGGCACTACAATTAACCCATAAATGGTCCAAACGTATTTATACATTTACTACCCCAGTGCCCCAAATATTTTGAATTTATTTTTTATATACAAATAAAGAGCACATTTTTCTAAGTGTAATAGCATAAAAAAAAATTAGGCTCAGTACTTACCGATATATGAGGCCGAGAAGTTGGCACTGAATGCTCACTTTACGGCAATATAGAGTCCTGCCGCTTGCAGAAGTGTTGCCGATATACCTTTTTTTCTCGTTTTTATATTTTATTTTATTTTTATGTTCTGATAATTACAATTTATAGTAGTTCTTTGTTCTAAGACTAAAATTAGGTACTGAAATTGTACTCAAATTGTCACAAACACACTGACAGGTGGACATTTACACCTGCTTTGGCCATTTACTAATGTCTAGGTATATATACAAAGTATTTATAGGTTCCAGCAATGTTTTAGATATGTGGGAGTATATAATAATAATAATAATAATAGGAATAATAATAAGAATAATTAAAATAAGAATAAGAATAATAAGTTCCCTTGAAGCATGATGTAAAACAATCAGTCCACTGCTGACAGTGATAAGATAAGATAATTGGTGACATTTGATGGGCATATGAGAGGGTGCAGTGATAAGATAAGATAAGGGGTGACATTTGATGACCATCCCCCTCTGTTTTCACTGTTACACAACCATATCTGTCTGTCAAACTCTGTCTATTTGTGTTTTTCAAGCTCTCTGTCTATCTATCTGTCAAGCTCTCTGTCTGTCTGTCAAGCTCTCTGTCTGTCTGTCAAGCTCTCTGTCTGTCTGTCAAGCTCTCTGTCTGTCTGTCAAGCTCTCTGTCTGTCTGTCAAGCTCTCTGTCTGTCTGTCAAGCTCTCTGTTTGTCTGTCTGTCAAGCTCTCTGTCTGTCTGTCAAGCTCTCTGTCTGTCTGTCAAGCTCTCTGTCTGTCTGTCAAGCTGTCTGTCTGTCAAGCTCTCTGTCTGTCTGTCAAGCTCTCTGTCTGTCTGTCAAGCTCTCTGTCTGTCTGTCAAGCTCTCTGTCTGTCTGTCAAGCTCTCTGTCTGTCTGTCAAGCTCTCTGTCTGTCTGTCAAGCTCTCTGTCTGTCTGTCAAGCTCTCTGTCTGTCTGTCAAGCTCTCTGTCTGTCAAGCTCTCTGTCTGTCAAGCTCTCTGTCTGTCAAGCTCTCTGTCTGTCAAGCTCTCTGTCTGTCAATCTCTCTGTCTGTCAAGCTCTCTGTCTGTCAAGCTCTCTGTCAAGCTCTCTGTCTGTCAAGCTCTCTGTCTATCAAGCTCTCTGTCTGTCTGTCTGTCTGTCTGTCAAGCTCTCTATCTGTCTCTCTGTCAAGCTCTCTATCTGTCTGTCTGTCAAGCTCTCTATCTGTCTGTCTGTCAAGCTCTCTATCTCTGTCTGTCAAGCTCTCTATCTGTCTGTCTGTCATGCTCTCTATCTGTCTGTCTGTCAAGCTAGCTCTCTGAATGTCAAGCTCTCTGTCTATCAAGCTCTCTGTCTATCAAGCTCTCTGTCTGTCAAGCTCTCTGTCTGTCTGTCAAGCTCTCTGTCTATCTGTGCTGTATAACCCTTGTGGTTTAGCACTTCTTTTGATTATAATAATAATCTGTCTATCTGTCAAGCTCTCTGTCTGTCAAGCTCTTTATTTGTCAAGCTCTGTGTATATCTGCCTGTCTGTCAAGCTCTGTGTCTATCTGCCTGTCTGTCAAGCTCTGTGTATATCTGCCTGTCTGTCAAGCTCTGTGTCTATCTGCCTGTCTGTCAAGCTCTGTGTCTATCTGCCTGTCTGTCAAGCTCTCTGTCTATCTGCCTGTCTGTCAAGCTCTCTGTCTATCTGTCTGTCCATCTAGCAACTAGCTCTCCCGTCTCAGAGAGATCCACTCCTGAACCAACAAGTCGGGTTCCTGAGCAAGTGTAAATACGTATTTGTCAGTCATGTTTACACATTATATCTACAAGCACTTTGTGTGGATTTTTTGGGTTATCCTAGGAAATTTACACTATGTATAATTGTATTTGTGTACCTGTGAGACAGAGATAGACAGAGTCAGATAGAGATAGACAGAGACAGATAGACAAGCATAGGTTGCAAGACATTCTAAAAGGATGTTGCACAAATGTTGAACATGGGTTATTATCGAAGTTTTTGATATTTCCTCGACCACTTATGACCATATCCACCTCAGAGCCACTAAACTCTGGGTCAACATCACTTTCCACTTAAAATGGGAGAGTTAATACTACATGACATCAGTGAATCCCATGTGTTTGCTGTGCTGTTTGCTCTGGCTGGCACTCAATTGAACTGGTGCTCCCACAACGTACTAAGTTTTTTTTTACATTTTATTTAAAACTTTATATACAATACCTCATGACAAAATATTCCTTCACCATGAACAAGCACCGAAAATACAATATCCAAAACCAATATGACAATAACAAAAGATAACATACCATAAACTAAAAGTGTGATTTTAATAAATAAACACACCTCCCACCAAAACCAACCCACCACCCAAACCCTCACACTATCTTCTAAAATTAAAAAAAATTAACATGTACATACACAAGACCTGAGTTACACATCAAAAGAACAAGCTCAACATATCACACTATATGTATGAAAACTAAATCACCCCAAACCCCTATGAATACTTGACACCAAAATTATATGCATATATGATGCCATGAACATAGTCTTTATAAAGTACAAAAAAAATCTACTAAACTGATCATTAAACACAAGTATTAAATTCTTAGTCACATACCTACCACGACATCCAGAGCTGTCAATATATACTTAAATTTTAAAAACTTGAAATTCTTTTTATGAATGTACTAGTATAGCATACATAAATCTCTTAACGCTAAAGCAGATGTACAAGGTAAATGAAAGAAAATAATATAAGGCACAGTCTCACCGTACATACAAAACTCTGCGCACACGCAACATGACCCAAAAATAAGCATTACTCAGACACCCCTATAAAAAATCACATAACCCACTACATAATGCTAAATATACTCAGGGTACAGAAGCACTCCAAGAACAAAACACAACAATGATATAACATATTGGCTTTCCCAAAAACTGGGTCCGTTACATTTATATATATTTTAAAGCCTAAAAGTTCTCTCGTGCATACCTGCACATACATACAAAACCCCCTGAGAGGGTATGTGCACCAACGGCACCCCCCCCACTATTAACCCTCTGCACCTGAACATATGTACACAAACTTATAACACTCAACATAACAACATACAATATACCTCCACATCAACCACAACACATGGCATTAACACCTTACATTACTGTACATCATACCCTCCTACCATAAAATGCGGCCTTACATATATAGCCCGTCCTTTCCAGCCACTGTCTAAGATCGGCTAAACAGGTTTCCTTTCTACAGGTATACACAAACCTGCTATATTGCCAAAAACCTCCTTATACATATAATTCACCCAGAACCTTTGTACACAACACAAGTAGGAACGTCTGTCTTGCCATGAACTAAAGCTCATACAGACTAAATAACAATCCTGGGTTTATTGCCTCTAATATCAACTGTATTAATTAACTTAACATTTACTATATTAATCCTCTCCAACCATCGCTTCATACACATCATCCTTGACTGTGCCTTATCTTTCAAAGGGACACTATCAACCAGCTCTAGTAAACCATAAATTATAACAGGGTAAACCCAAAAGAATACTGAAACAGAACCAACCACCAACCCCTTCCCCTGACCTGAAAACTCACCCCCCAGCCCCGTCACTCATGCCCCTCCCCCACACACACTCAATCTGTACATCTCTCGATACCCCTTCCCCAACTTTACCTAAACCCAAAATAAAAAAAGGAACCCCTCACCCCTCCCCAACCACCTAAAGCCCTTCCCTTTCACCTTGCCACCCCCCTTAGTAACTTATGTACTGACATAAACCGGTATTCACACAGAAAAATCGTGTCCCAAGCCCTACCATACAAACCCCTATTGCGACATTTGTCCCATAAAAACCAGCAGCTAGTGCCCTAATTTTAACATCATTTCCCAACTCCGCATTCCCACAATAGATGTATATAATCCAAAACTATACAGTGGAACCCTGGTTTATGATATTTTTCTTATAAGAATGCTGTTCAAGTGCAATTACCGAACGAATTTATTCCCATAAGGAATAATGTGAATTAGATTAGTCCTTTTAGACCCCCAAAACTACACTTACAAAAGCATGCACAAAAATAAACTTACATAAAATGGCGAGTTTGGAGACCATCGTAAACCGGGGGGTCCACTGTATTTGACATAGCCCGTTGTATACCTTCCGAGAATTGCCCCATATCCAAACTTAACGCCCGTAGAACTGACACACCCTGTCCCCCTATCTTCCTCAGAACCCCACCAAACCACTCTCTCACCTCCCCCATCCCCTCACAAAAATATATCACATGATAAGCCATATCTAACCCCCCACACCTGTTACACCTACCATTCCCTACAATCCCCATGACAAAAAGCTGTGCCCTTGAAGCCAGAATCCCATGCAAAAATCTATACCCTGTGTCTCTTACCCTCGAAAGCAATTTCAACTTTTTCAACCACCACCAGGTTCCCTTCCAATTATACATCGGAAAAGTTGCCTCCATGCACCTCCCATTCTCCCATTTTTATCCTATCCAACCGGCTTAACCGAATCCTCCCGGGATCACACATCATCATTAAGCCCCTCAGAATTTCCTCACACCTGAATAACTCTTCCATCCCCCACCACCTACATACTTCCCTCATTACCAACCCCACTCTCCTGCCCCTCTCCCCACCCCTCACCACAAACTCCTGCCACACAAACACACTCCTCAGCCTACACCTTAAGGTGCCAAACCTAACCCCCACCATTTTATCTTTGTTTCCGCCACCTCCTACTTAACAATGCCTCCCATGCCCTCATACAAACCTGAGGACACTTTGCAATAATCTCCTCACATCCACCTCTAGAAGTGGATATACGCTGCACAAAACCACAACTTACTATACACCAGTACATTCACTACAATCACCCTTTGTAGTAACGTCACTTCCCTATTCCCCACCTGCATCTACTTATTGCCCCTCACCACCGCTCTCAAGGTTACTCCTAGCTACCAACGGATCCGCACTAAACACTATCCACAAATATTTAAGGAGTCC
>WNWK01046726.1:0-14203 GCA_009830355.1 Cherax destructor
TCCTAATTAAAATGAAAATCAATTTATAATTTTATATTATATATTTATTTAAAAAATCATAAAATCTATAAAATCAATATTTTATAGAATATTTCATATTTTTCAAAAATACATGAAACATTAAAACTCAGAAAAATGTGCTAAATCGTATTTTATGCATATTTGACGTTTTAGAGGTTTGAGTGCTTTTCTGGCAAAACTCATTTTAGCTAAATACTTAGATTTCAACTTTAAATAAATTTCTACTGCAATTGAATTTATGGGAAAAGTTAGCAAATTTTATGATTTTCTTTAGGAAGCTTACATAGGTGATTTATCTAAAAATATAGTTTTCAGAAAATCCTTAAATGCCTTAAATCGTCAAAAATGCAATAAAATCAATTTTATAGCATTTTTAATTTTATATTTTTACATATTTTAAAAATCCATTAAAAATCTATAAAAATCAATATTTTATAGAATATTTCATATTTTCGAAAATACATGAAACATTAAAAACTCAGAAAAATGTGCTAAAATCGTTTTTATTGCATATTTCGACGTTTTAGAGCGGTTTGAGTCTTTCTGGCAAAACTCATTTAGCAAAATACCAGATTTTCAAACTTTAAATAAATTTCTACTGCAATTGAAATTTATGGGAAAAGTGCAAATTTATGATTTCTTTTAGAAGCTTACTCATAGTATTTTATCTAAATAGTTTTCAGAAAATCCTTAAAATCAATCGTAAAAAATGCAATAAAATAAGTTTTATAGCATTTTAATATTATAATTATTTACATATTTTAAAAATCCCATTAAAATCTATAAAAATCAATATTTTTGAATATTTCTATTATTTTCAAAAATACATGAAACATTAAAAAGCTCAGAAAAATGGCTAAAATGATTTATGCATATTTCGCGTTTTAAGTTTAGTGCTTTTCTACAAAACTCATTTTTAGCTAAATAAGATTTTCAAACTTTTAAATAGAATTTCACTGATGAAATTTATGGAAAAGTTAGCAAATTTTATGATTTTCTTTTAGGAAGCTTACTCATAGGTATTTTTCTAAATAGTTTTCAGAAAACTTAAATCCTAACTAAAAATGCAATAAATCAAGTTTTCATTTTAATATATAATATTTACATATTTTAAAATCCATTAAAATCTATAAAAATCAATATTTTTATAGATACATATTATTTTCAAAAATACATGAAACATTAAAAACTCAGAAAATGTGCTAAAATGTATTTTATTGCATATTTCGACGTTTAGACTTAGTGTTTTCTGGCAAAACATTTTTAAAACCTAGATTTTCAAACTTTAAAAAATTTCTTGAATTGAAATTTATGGGAAAAGTTAGCAAATTTTATGATTTTCTTTTGGAAGCATCACAGGTTTTTATCTAAAAATATAGTTTTTAAAATCTAAGCTTAAAAAAGCAATAAAATCAAGTTTTATAGCATTTAAAATTTATAAATTATTTACATATTTTAAAAAAATCCATTAAACTATAAAAACAATATTTTTTAGAATATATCATATTATTTTCAAAAAAACATGAAACATAAAAAAATCATAAATTAAAATGGTATTTTTGCATATTTCGACGATTTAGAGGTTTGAGGCTTTTCAATCATTTTTGTAAAAACGTAGATTTTCAAACTTTTAAAAGATTTCTACTGCAATTGATTTATGGAAAATTAAAAATTTTTGATTTTCAGGAAGTTCTCATAGGTGGATTTCTAAAAAGTTTTTCAGAAAATCCTTCAAACCCAATCAAAAAGATAAACAAGTTTTATAGCATTTTTGAATATATAAATATTTATATTTTAAAACCCATTAAAAATCTATAAAAATCAATATTTTTATAGGTATTTCATTATTTTCGAAAAATACATGAAACATTAAAAAGCTCAAAAAATGTGCTAAAATCGTATTTTACTGCATATTTCGACGTTTTAGAGGGTTTGAGTGCTTTTCTATCAAAACTTATTTTTTAGCTAAAATACCTAGATTTTCAAACTTTTAAATAGAATTTCTACTGCAATTAAAATTTATGCGAAAAGTTAGTAAAATTTTATGATTTTCTTTTAGGAAGCTTACTCATAGGTGGATTTTATCTAAAAAAAATAGTTTTTCAGAAAATCCTTCAAAATGCCCTAAATCGTCAAAAAATGATATAAAATCAAGTTTTATAGCATTTTTTAATATATATTATTTATTTACATATTTTTAAAAAATCCCATTAAAAATCTATAAAAATCAATATTTTTATAGAGTATTTCATATTATTTTCGAAAAATACATGAAACATTAAAAACTCAGAAAAATGTGCTAAAATCGTATTTTATTGCATATTTCGACGTTTTAGAGCGGATTGAGTGTTTTTCTGGCAAAACTCATTTTTTAGCCAAAATACCTAGATTTTCAAACTTTTAAATAGAATTTCTACTGCAATTGAAATTTATGGGAATGAAAAGTTAGCAAAATTTTATGATTTTCTTTTAGGAAGCTTACTCATTTTATCTAAAAAATATAGTTTTTCTAAAAATCCTTGAAAATGCCTTAAATCGTCAAAAAATGCAATAAAATCAAGTTTTATAGCATTTTGAATATTTATAAATTATTTACATATTTTAAAAAAATCCCCTTAAAAATCTATAAAAATCAATATTTTTTAGAATATTTCATATTATTTTTCAAAAATAATGAATATAAAAATATCATAAAAAAGTGCTAAATGGTATTTTATTGCATATTTCGACGATTTAGAGCGGGTTTTAGTGCTTTTCTGGCAAAACTCATTTTTTAGCTAAAATACGTAGATTTTCAAACTTTTAAATAAATTTCCCACTGAATTGAAATTTATGGGAAAAGTTAGGGAAAATTTTATGATTTTCTTTTTGGAAGCTTACTCATAGGTGGATTTTATCTAAAAAAATAGTTTTTTATTTTCAGAAAATCCTTCAAAATGCCTAAATCGTCAAAAAATGCAATAAAATCAAGTTTTATAGCATTTTTAATATATATTATTATTTACATATTTTTAAAAATCCCATTAAAAATCTATAAAAATCAATATTTTTATAGAGTATTTCATTATTTTCGAAAAATACATGAAACATTAAAAACTCGAGAAATATGTGCTAAAATCGTATTTTATTGCATATTTCGACGTTTTAGACGGTTGAGTGTTTTCTGGCAAAACTCATTTTTAGCAAAATACCTAGATTTTCAAACTTTTAAATAGAATTTCTACTGCAATTGAAATTTATGGGAAGAAGTTAGCAAAATTTTATGATTTTCTTTTAGGAAGCTTACTCAAGGTTATTTTATCTAAAAATATAGTTTTCAAAAATCCTTGAAAATGCCTTAAATCGTCAAAAATGCAATAAAATCAAGTTTTATAGCATTTTTAAATATTTATAAATTATTTACATATTTTAAAAAATCCATTAAAAATCTATAAAAATCAATATTTTTATAGAATATTTCATATTATTTTCGAAAAATACATGAAACATAAAAAATATCATAAAAATGTGCTAAAATGGTATTTTATTGCATATTTCGACGATTTAGAGCGGTTTGAGTGCTTTTCTGGCAAAACTCATTTTTTAGCTAAAATACGTAGATTTTCAAACTTTTAAATAGAATTTCTACTGCAATTGAAATTTATGGGAAAAGTTAGCAAAATTTTATGATTTTCTTTTAGGAAGCTTACTCATAGGTGGATTTTATCTAAAAAAAATAGTTTTTCAGAAAATCCTTCAAAATGCCTTAAATCGTCAAAAATGCAATAAAATCAAGTTTTATAGCATTTTAATATTATTAATTATTTACATTTTTAAAAATCCCATTAAAAATCTATAAAAAAATTTTTTAATATTTAATATTTAAAAATCATAAACATTAAAATCAGAAAAGTGCTAAAATCGTATTTTATATTTTAGTTTTAGAAGTTTGAGTGCTTTCTGGCAAAACTCATTTTTACTAAAATACTAGATTTTCAAACTTTTAAATAGAATTTCTATGCAATTGAAATTTAGGGAAAATATAAAAAATTTTAGATTTCTTTTGGAAGCTTACTCATAGGTATATTTTATCTAAAAATATTTTAATAAATCCTTAAATCTAAATAAAAATAATAAATTTAATTTTATAATTTTTAATATTTAAAATATTTAATTTAAAAATCATTAAAAATTAATATAAAAATTTAAATAATTTATATATTTTTCAAAAAATAAGATTAAATGTTTTAAATATTCTAAAATTTAGATTTTATTTTTGATAATCATTTTTTATTCTAAAATCATTTTTTTAAAAAATAATGCAATAATTTATGAATGTTGCAAGATTTATGGATTTTTTTAGAAGTTATATTTTTTTACTTAAAAAGTGATTTTTCAAAAATAAAATTTCCAAATCTAAAATGCATAAATCAATTAAATTTATAAATATATTATTAATATTTTTAAAAATATTAAAATTATTAAAAAAATTTAAAAATATAATATTATTTTAAAATTTATATATTAAAAATAAAAATTAAAAATCTTAAAATTTCAAATTCATTTTTTGATCTTTTTTGAAACTTTGCTTAACAAAACTACATTTTAAAAAATTTTATTTAAATTTAAGGAATTTTAGCAATTATTTTGAAAGTTTAAAAATATAGATTTTTTTAAAAATTTTTCAAAATTAATTTATTAAAATAAAATTTTCAAGAAAATCTTTTATACTTTTATAAAATTTATAAATTCAATTTTAAAAAATCCATTAAAATTTAATAATAATATTAATTTTGAATATTTAATTTTTAAAATCATAAAAATAAATTAAAAATCTTAAATTTTTTAAATATTTGAACTTTAAGAAGTTTATAATTTTGCAAAATATTTTATAAAAACTTAGATTTTAAATTTTATGAAATTCTTTATTGAAATTTATGGAATTAAAATTTTATGATTTCTACTAATTATTATGAAAAAAATTTTGATTTGAATCCTAATTTTAATAAAAAAGTTTTAAAATTTAATTAATTAATAAAAAATAAATTATAAATTAATATTTATATTTTCATATTTTTAAAAATCAAAAATAAAAACAAATTTAAATATTTTTCAAATCGAATTAAGTTAGCTTGCAAAATCTTTTTAGCAATTGATTTTAATAATGATCTTGCAAGAAATTTAAAAATACTATTTAATTTTAGAATTTTATAAGTGAATTTTATAAAAGTAAAAATTTGATTTCTTAAAGTAAAATGATAATATTTAAAATGTTTTAAATTTCAATTTTAAATCCAAAAATCATAAAATCAATTTATATTTATTTATTTTTAAATTTAAATTAAAACTAAAAAATTATTTATGCATATTATTTTAAATTAGCTTGGAAAAATTTGCTAAAATCATTTTCAATTTTAATTATCTGATGATTTGGAAAATTAGAAAATATGATTTCTTTAAATATCAGTGGATTTTATCTAAAAATAGTTTTTGAAATCTTAAAAGCCTAATGTCAAATCAAAAAATAGTTTTTAGATTTTGAAAAATTATTTACAATTTAAAAATCATTAAAAATCTATAAAAATATATTTTATAATATTTAATATTTTAAAATCATAAAATTAAAAATCAAAAATTGTAAAAGTATTTTATATTTTCGACTTTTAAGCGTTGATGTTTCTAAAATCATTTTTAGCTAAATACTAGATTTTAAACTTTAAATGATTTCTACTCATTGTTTATGGAAAATTAGCAAAATTTTATGATTTCTTTGAAGCTTACTATGGTATTACTAAATATTGAAAATCTTAATTAATGTCAAATCAATAAATGTTTATACATTTAATATTATTTTTATATTTAAATCATTAAAATCTATAAATCAATATTTTTTGAATATTTCATATTTTCAAATATGAAAATTAAGCTCAAAAGCTAAGATTTATATTTCGCGTTAGTTTGTGCTTTAAACTCATTTTAAATACTAGATTTCAACTTTTAAATAATTTCTTGCATAAATTATGAAGTAGAATTTGATTTCTTAGATCTAGGTATTTTATCTAAAAATATTTCAAAAATCTAAATCTAATGTCAAATGCATAATAGTTTATTAATTTATTATATTTATATTTTAAACATTAAATAAAAAAATTTATATTTTATTATTAAATACATGAAACTAAATCAAAATGAAAGTTTTTTGCATATTTGACGTTAAGTTTGGGCTTCTGGAACCATTTACTATACTAGATTCACTTAATAAATTACTATTGTATGAAAATAAATTATGATTTTTTAGAATATATGGTGATTTCAAAATTTAAATCTTAAAATGTTGGGTTTATTGAAACTCATTTATAAAAATAATTCACTTTTAATAAATTTCTCTCAATTAAATTTTGGAAAAGTACAAAATTTTATGATTTTCTTTTGAATACTCAGGATTATTAAAAATGTAGAAATCTTAATGCCTAAATCGTCAAATGAAAATAAGTTTTAAGCATAAAATACTTAGATTATCACACTTTTAAATAGAATTTCTACTGCAATTGAAATTTATGGGAAAAGTAAGCAAATTTTATGATTTTCTTTAGAAGCTTACTCATAGGTGGATTTTATCTAAAAATAGTTTTTCAGAAAATCCTTGAAAATGCCTTAAATCGTCAAAAAATGCAATAAAATCAAGTTTTATAGCATTTTAATATTTATTAATTATTTACATATTTTTAAAAATCCCATTAAAAATCTATAAAAATCAATATTAATTTTGAATATTTCATATTATTTTCAAAAAAACATGAAACATTAAAAAGCTCAGAAAAATGCCTAAAATTGCATTTTATTGCATATTTCGACGTTTTAGAGCGGTTTGAGTGCTTTTCTGCAAAACTCATTTTTTAGCTAAAATACTAGATTTTCAAACTTTTAAATAGAATTTCTACTGCAATTGAAATTTATGGGAAAAGTAGCAAAATTTATGATTTTCTTTTAGGAAGCTTACTCATAGGTGGATTTTATCTAAAAATAGTTTTTCAGAAAATCCTTGAAAATGCCTTAAATCGTCAAAAATGCAATAAAATCAAGTTTTATAGCATTTTTGAATATTTATTAATTATTTACATATTTTAAAAATCCCATTAAAAATCTATAAAAATCAATATTTTTATAGAAGTATTTCATATTATTTTCGAAAAATACATGAAACATTAAAAGCTCAGAAAATGTGCTAAAATCGTATTTTATTGCATATTTCGACGTTTTAGAGCGGTTTGAGTGCTTTTCTGGCAAAACTCATTTTTTAGCTAAAATACTAGATTTTCAAACTTTTAAATAGAATTTACTGCAATTGAAATTTATGGGAAAAGTAGCAAAATTTTATGATTTTTTTTAGGAAGCTTACTCATAGGTGGATTTTATCTAAAAATAGTTTTTCAGAAAATCCTTGAAAATGCCTTAAATCGTCAAAAATGCAATAAAATCAAGTTTTATAGCATTTTTGAATATTTATTAATTATTTACATATTTTAAAAATCCCATTAAAAATCTATAAAAATCAATATTTTTGAATATTTCATATTATTTTCAAAAATACATGAAACATTAAAAGCTCAGAAAAAAGTGCTAAAATTGCATTTTATAGCATATTTCGACGTTTTAGAGCGGTTTGAGTGCTTTTCACAAAACTCATTTTTAGCTAAAATACTAGATTTTCAAACTTTAAATAGAATTTCTACTGCAATTGAAATTTATGGGAAAAGTTAGCAAAATTTTATGATTTTCTTTAGAAGCTTACTCATAGGTGATTTTATCTAAAAAATAGTTTTTCAGAAAATCCTTGAAAATGCCTTAATCGTCAAAAATGCAATAAAATCAAGTTTTATAGCATTTTTGAATATTTATTAATTATTTACATATTTTTAAAAATCCCATTAAAATCTATAAAATCAATATTTTTAAATATTTCATATTATTTTCAAAAATACATGAAACATTAAAAACTAGAAAATGTGCTAAAATTATTTTATGCATATTTCGACGTTTAGAGCGGTTTGAGTGCTTTCTGGCAAAACTCATTTTTAGCTAAAATACCTAGATTTTCAAACTTTTAAATAGAATTTCTACTGCAATTGAAATTTATGGAAAAGTTAGCAAATTTTATGATTTCTTTTAGAAGCTTACTCATAGGTATTTTATCTAAAAATAGTTTTCAGAAAATCCTTGAAAATGCCTTAAATCGTCAAAAATGCAATAAAATAAGTTTTATAGCATTTTTGAATATTTATAATTATTTACTATTTTAAAATCCATTAAAAATCTATAAAATCAATATTATTTGAATATTTCATATTATTTTCAAAAATACATGAAACATTAAAAAGCTCAGAAAAATGTGCTAAAATGTATTTTATAGCATATTTCGACGTTTTAGAGCGGTTTGAGTGCTTTTCTGAAAACTCATTTTTAGCTAAAATACTTAGATTTTCAAACTTTTAAATAGAATTTCTACTGCAATTGAAATTTATGGGAAAAGTTAGCAAAATTTTATGATTTTCTTTTAGGAAGCTTACTCATAGGTGGATTTTATCTAAAAAATAGTTTTCAGAAAATCCTTCAAATGCCTTAAATCGTCAAAAATGCAATAAAATCAAGTTTTATAGCATTTTTGAATATTATTAATTATTTACATATTTTAAAAATCCCATTAAAAATCTATAAAAATCAATATTTTTATAGATATTTCATATTATTTCCGAAAAATACATGAAACATTAAAAAGCTCAGAGAATGTGCTAAAATCGTATTTTATTGCATATTTCGACGTTTTAGAGCGGTTTGAGTGCTTTTCTGGCAAAACTCTTTTTTTAGCTAAAATACTTAGATTATCACACTTTTAAATAGAATTTCTACTGCAATTGAAATTTATGGGAAAAGTAAGCAAAATTTTATGATTTTCTTTAGGAAGCTTACTCATAGGTATATTTTATCTAAAAAATAGTTTTCAGAAAATCCTTGAAAATGCCTTAAATCGTCAAAAATGCAATAAAATCAAGTTTAATAGCATTTTTGAATATTTATAATTATTTACATATTTTTAAAAATCCCATTAAAATCTATAAAAATCAATATTATTTTGAATATTTCATATTATTTTCAAAAATACATGAAACATTAAAAAGCTCAGAAAATGGCTAAAATGTCATTTTATAGCATATTTCGACGTTTTAGAGCGGTTTGAGTGCTTTTCTGCAAAACTCATTTTTAGCTAAAATACTTAGATTTTCAAACTTTTAAATAGAATTTCTATGCAATTGAAATTTATGGGAAAAGTTAGCAAAATTTTATGATTTTCTTTTAGGAAGCTTACTCATAGGTGGATTTTATCTAAAAATAGTTTTCAGAAAATCCTTGAAAATGCCTTAAATCGTCAAAAATGCAATAAAATAAGTTTTATAGCATTTTTGAATATTTATTAATTATTTACATATTTTTAAAAATCCCATTAAAAATCTATAAAAATCAATATTTTTATAGAATATTTCATATTATTTTCGAAAAATACATGAAACATTAAAAGCTCAGAAAATGTGCTAAAATCGTATTTTATTGCATATTTCGACGTTTTAGAGCGGTTTGAGTGCTTTTCTGCAAAACTCATTTTTAGCTAAAATATCTAGATTTTCAACTTTTAAATAGAATTTCTACTGCAATTGAAATTTATGGGAAAAGTAAGCAAAATTTATGATTTTCTTTTAGGAAGCTTACTCATAGGTGGATTTTATCTAAAAATATAGTTTTTCAGAAAATCCTTGAAAATGCTCTTAAATCGTCAAAAATGCAATAAAATCAAGTTTTATAGCATTTTTGAATATTTATTAATTATTTACATATTTTTAAAAATCCCATTAAAATCTATAAAAATCAATATTTTTATGAATATTTCATATTATTTTCAAAAATACATGAAACATTAAAAGCTCAGAAAATGGCTAAAAGTATTTTATTGCATATTTCGACGTTTTAGAGGGTTTGAGTGCTTTCTGCAAAACTCATTTTTAGCTAAAATACTTAGATTTCAAACTTTTAAATAGAATTTCTACTGCAATTGAAATTTATGGGAAAAGTAAGCAAAATTTTATGATTTTCTTTAGGAAGCTTACTCATAGGTAGATTTTATCTAAAAAATAGTTTTCAGAAAATCCTTGAAAATGCCTTAATCGTCAAAAATGCAATAAAATCAAGTTTATAGCATTTTTAATATTATTAATTATTTACATATTTTTAAAAATCCCATTAAAATCTATAAAAATCAATATTAATTTTAATATTTCATATTATTTTCAAAATACATGAAACATTAAAAGCTCAGAAAATGCTAAAATGTATTTATTGCATATTTCGACGTTTAGAGCGGTTTGAGTGCTTTTCTGCAAAACTCATTTTTAGCTAAAATACTTAGATTATCAACTTTTAAATAGAATTTCTACTGCAATTGAAATTTATGGAAAAGTAAGCAAAATTTTATGATTTTCTTTAGAAGCTTACTCATAGGTATTTTATCTAAAAATAGTTTTCAGAAAATCCTTGAAAATGCCTTAAATCGTCAAAAATGCAATAAAATCAAGTTTTATAGCATTTTTGAATATTATTAATTATTTACATATTTTTAAAAATCCCATTAAAATCTATAAAATCAATATTTTTATAATATTTCATATTATTTTCAAAATACATGAAACATTAAAAAGCTCAGAAAATGTGCTAAAATGTATTTTATTGCATATTTCGACGTTTTAGAGCGGTTTGAGTGCTTTTCTGCAAAACTCATTTTTAGCTAAAATACTAGATTTTCAAACTTTTAAATAGAATTTCTACTGCAATTGAAATTTATGGGAAAAGTAAGCAAAATTTTATGATTTTCTTTTAGGAAGCTTACTCATAGGTGGATTTTATCTAAAAATAGTTTTCAGAAAATCCTTGAAAATGCCTTAAATCGTCAAAATGCAATAAAATAAGTTTTATAGCATTTTTGAATATTTATTAATTATTTACATATTTTTAAAAATCCCATTAAAAATCTATAAAATCAATATTAATTTTAGAATATTTCATATTATTTTCAAAATACATGAAACATTAAAAAGCTCAGAAAATGGCTAAAATGATTTTATGCATATTTCGACGTTTTAGAGCGGTTTGAGTGTTTTCTGGCAAAACTCATTTTTAGCTAAAATACTAGATTTTCAAACTTTTAAATAGAATTTCTACTGCAATTGAAATTTATGGGAAAAGTTAGCAAATTTTATGATTTTCTTTAGGAAGCTTATCTATCAGGTGGATTTTATCTAAAAAATAGTTTTTCAGAAAATCCTTGAAAATGCTCTTAAATCGTCAAAAATGCAATAAAATCAAGTTTTATAGCATTTTGAATATTATTAATTATTTACATATTTTTAAAAATCCCATTAAAAATCTATAAAAATCAATATTTTATAGATATTTCATATTATTTTCGAAAAATACATGAAACATTAAAAGCTCAGAAAATGTGCTAAAATCGTATTTTATTGCATATTTCGACGTTTTAGAGCGGTTTGAGTGCTTTTCTGCAAAACTCATTTTTTAGCTAAAATACTTAGATTATCACACTTTTAAATAGAATTTCTACTGCAATTGAAATTTATGGGAAAATAGAAAATTTTATGATTTTCTTTAGAAGCTTACTCATAGGTATATTTTATCTAAAAAATAGTTTTTCGAAAATCCTTGAAAATGCCTTAAATCGTCAAAAATGCAATAAAATCAAGTTTTATAGCATTTTTGAATATTTATAATTATTTACATATTTTTAAAATCCATTAAAATCTATAAAATCAATATTATATAATATTTCATATTATTTTCAAAAATACATGAAACATTAAAAAGTTCTAGAAAATGGCTAAAATGGTATTTTATAGCATATTTCGACGTTTTAGAGCGGTTTGAGTGCTTTTCTGCAAAACTCATTTTTTAGCTAAAATACTAGATTTTCAAACTTTTAAATAGAATTTCTACTGCAATTGAAATTTATGGAAAAGTAGCAAATTTTATGATTTTTTGAAGCTTACTCATAGGTGGATTTTATCTAAAAAATAGTTTTCAGAAAATCTTGAAAATGCCTTAAATCGTCAAAAATGCAATAAAATCAGTTTTATAGCATTTTTAATATTTATAATTATTTATATTTTTTTTTAAAAATCCCATTAAAAATCTATAAAAATCAATATTTTTATAGAGTATTTCATATTATTTTCGAAAAATACATGAAACATTAAAAAGCTCAGAAAATGTGCTAAAATCGTATTTTATTGCATATTTCGACGTTTTAGAGCGGTTTGAGTGCTTTTCTGGCAAAACTCATTTTTTAGCTAAAATACCTAGATTTTCAAACTTTTAAATAGAATTTCTACTGCAATTGAAATTTATGGGAAAAGTTAGCAAAATTTTATGATTTTCTTTTAGGAAGCTTACTCATAGGTGATTTTATCTAAAAATAGTTTTCAGAAAATCCTTGAAAATGCCTTAAATCGTCAAAAATGCAATAAAATCAAGTTTTATAGCATTTTTGAATATTTATTAATTATTTACATATTTTAAAAAAATCCCATTAAAAATCTATAAAAATCAATATTTTTATAGAATATTTCATATTATTTTCGAAAAATACATGAAACATTAAAAAGCTCAGAAAAATGTGCTAAAATCGTATTTTATTGCATATTTCGACGTTTTAGAGCGGTTTGAGTGCTTTTCTGGCAAACTCATTTTTTAGCTAAAATACCTAGATTTTCAAACTTTTAAATAGAATTTCTACTGCAATTGAAATTTATGGGAAAAGTTAGCAAAATTTTATGATTTTCTTTTAGGAAGCTTACTCATAGGTGGATTTTATCTAAAAAATAGTTTTCAGAAAATCCTTGAAAATGCCTTAAATCGTCAAAAAATGCAATAAAATCAAGTTTTATAGCATTTTTAATATTTATTAATTATTTACATATTTTTAAAAATCCATTAAAATCTATAAAATCAATATTTTATAGAATATTTCATATTATTTTCAAAAATACATGAAACATAAAAATCATGAAAAATGTGCTAAAATGTATTTTATTGCATATTTCGACGTTTAGACGGTTTGAGTGCTTTCTGGAAACTCATTTTTAGCTAAAATACTAGATTTTCAACTTTTAAATAGAATTTCTACTGCAATTGAAATTTATGGGAAAAGTTAGCAAATTTTATGATTTCTTTTAGGAAGCTTACTCATAGGTGGATTTTATCTAAAAAAATAGTTTTTCAGAAAATCCTTAAAATGCCTTAAATCGTCAAAAATGCAATAAAATCAAGTTTTATAGCATTTTGAATATTTATTAATTATTTACATATTTTAAAATCCATTAAAAATCTATAAAAATCAATATTTTTATAGAATATTTCATATTATTTTCAAAAATACATGAAACATAAAAAGCTCAAAAAATGTGCTAAAATGTATTTTATTGCATATTTCGACGTTTAGAGCGGTTTGAGTGCTTTTCTGACAAAACTCATTTTTAGCTAAAATACTTAGATTTCAAACTTTTAAATGAATTTCTACTGCAATTGAAATTTATGGAAAAGTTAGCAAATTTTATGATTTTCTTTTAGGAAGCTTACTCATAGGTGGATTTTATCTAAAAAAATAGTTTTCAGAAAATCCTTGAAAATGCCTTAAATCGTCAAAAAATGCAATAAAATCAAGTTTTATAGCATTTTTGAATATTTATTAATTATTTACATATTTTTAAAAATCCCATTAAAAATCTATAAAAATCAATATTTTTATAGAGTATTTCATATTATTTTCGAAAAATACATGAAACATTAAAAAGCTCAGAAAAATGTGCTAAAATCGTATTTTATTGCATATTTCGACGTTTTAGAGCGGTTTGAGTGCTTTTCTGGCAAAACTCATTTTTTAGCTAAAATACCTAGATTTTCAAACTTTTAAATAGAATTTCTACTGCAATTGAAATTTATGGGAAAAGTAAGCAAAATTTTATGATTTTCTTTTAGGAAGCTTACTCATAGGTGGATTTTATCTAAAAAATAGTTTTTCAGAAAATCCTTGAAAATGCCTTAAATCGTCAAAAAATGCAATAAAATCAAGTTTTATAGCATTTTT
>WNWK01046727.1:0-14202 GCA_009830355.1 Cherax destructor
TGATACTAAGGTTCAGGCTGATACCCATACTGATACTAAGGTTCAGGCTGATACCCATACTGATACTAAGGTTCAGGCTGACACCCATACTGATACTAAGGTTCAGGCTGATACCCATACTGATACTAAGGTTCAGGCCGACACCCATACTGATACTAAGGTTCAGGCCGACACCCATACTGATACTAAGGTTCAGGCTGATACCCATACTGATACTAAGGTTCAGGCTGATACCCATACTGATACTAAGGTTCAGGCCGACACCCATACTGATACTAAGGTTCAGGCTGATACCCATACTGATACTAAGGTTCAGGCTGATACTTATACTGATACTAAGGTTCAGGCTGACACCATACTGATACTAAGGTTCAGGCTGATACCCATACTGATACTAAGGTTCAGGCTGATACCCATACTGATACTAAGGTTCAGGCTGACACCCATACTGATACTAAGGTTCAGGCTGATACCCGTACTGATACTAAGGTTCAGGCTAACATCCATACTGATACTAAGGTTCAGGCTGACACCCATACTGATACTAAGGTTCAGGCCGACACCCATACCTTTCTGGATAGGTATTTCATAACCCTGGGAGATTAAATATTAAATAACTAAATTTATGTGCGATGACAGTGTCATTGCTCATTACTAATTACAAAGTCTCGTCAAACTCACATACTCAAAAAAATTGTAAATCTAATCAACATATTTAGTAAAATGTTAAAGACATAATCAAAATCAGTTACGAAAATAGTCTGAATAATTTCCAGTTATAATAAACTCAGGCCTCCAACCTCCATAATACTGTTCACTTGAAGCCTTAAAAAAACATTTTAAAAGCTACTAGCATTATAGATCAGAGCTTGAAGAACAACCTCTCTCTCTCTCTCTCTCTCTCTCTCTCTCTCTCTCTCTCTCTCTCTATGATTATTATTTTTATTATTATTATTAAACTGAATTAATTAAAGTTTAAGAGCACCAGCATCTCCTCATTTTCGTAAGTTAATCTGTTCCTCTGAACAGTCACTGTAGTGGGGTTCACTACCTTAGGTAATAACACCTTTGTCATATATTTAGCCGTTTCTGTTTTGATTTGTGTGTGGTAAGAGAGACAGCAGCGCCTGTGCTTCTGCATGTTACTTTTATCATTTGGAAAAAACATCTAGAGAGAGATGTGTGTGAGGCGCTGTTGTTAACAATACTAACTATTGTTTCTTCGTAACATTGGCCAATATTAAACTCGTCAAGGTATTCACTATCTATTACATCTTGTTGACGTTCTTCGTCACACTGGCTGCTTCTTGATGCTGCTGCCTGAATTATCTCCGGAGTTTCCCTCAGCTCATTCTCATTATTGTCAGTGTTAAGTTTACACGGCGCCGTAGTGTGCACAATGAGAAAATAATCAGTTGCACTCGAATTCGCGAAGTTCCTTAAACAAGAACACCAGCACGTCTCTCATCCTTCACTTAGTGACATGGTCCTCAGACAAATAGAGAAATTTAAACCTAACAAATCCCCAGGCCCTGATGAACTGTTTGCAAGAGTTTTAAAGCAATGTAAAGAGGATCTTAGCAAACCTTTGGCAAATCTTTTCAATATATCACTACAAACTGGCATAGTGCCAGACAAGTGGAAAAGGGCAAATGTAATACATATTTACAAGGCAGGTGACAGGTCCTTAGCTTCGAACTATAGACCAATAAGCCTTACCTCCATAGTTGGTAAATTTATAGAATCAGTAATTGCCGAGGCAATTCGTAGCCATCTTGAAAGGCATAAATTGATTAATGAATCTCAACACGGTTTTACTAAGGGGCAGGACAATAACCATGCCACATATAAACTGAATAATGTAAATCTTAATACTTGTGATTGCGAGAAGGATTTAGGAGTTCTGGTTAGCAGTAATCTGAAACCAAGACAACAGTGCATAAGTGTTTGCAATAAAGCTAACAGAATCCTTGGCTTCATATCAAGAAGTAATAAATAATAGAAGTCCTCAGGACTCACGAAATCGTAATGACACGATTGCAAACAAACCATACCACGGGTGGGGTTCGAACCCGCGGTCAGAGAATCTCAAAACTCCAGACCGGTCCGGAGTTTTGAGACTCTCTGACCGCGGGTTCGAACCCCACCCGTGGTATGGTTAGAAGTCCTCAGGTTGCTCTTAAACTCTATATATCTTTGGTTAGGCCTCATTTAGATTATGCTGCACAGTTCTGGTCACCGTATTACAGAATGGATATAAATGCACTGGAAAACTTACAGAGGAGGATGACAAAGTTGATCCCATGTATCAGAAATCTTCCCTATGAAGATAGACTGAGGGCCCTGAATCTGAACTCTTTAGAAAGGCGTAGAATTAGGGGGGAAATGATTGAGGTGTATAAATGGAAAACAGGAATAAATAAAGGGGATGTAAATAGCGTGCTGAAAATATCCAGCCAAGACAGGACTCGCAGCAATGGTTTCAAGTTGGAAAAGTTCAGATTCAGGAAGGATTTAGGAAAGCACTGGTTTGGTAATAGAGTTGTGGATGAGTGGAACAAACTCCCGAGTACCGTCATAGAGGCTGGGACGTTGTGTAGTTTTAAAAATAGGTTAGATAAATACATGAATGGGTGTGGGTGGGTGTGAGTTGGACCTGACTAGCTTGTGCTACTAGGTCAGATGCCGTACAAATTCCTTAAGTGGAAGTGACCTGACTACCTTGAATTTACCTGGAGAGGGTTAGCTCCAGGTGGTCAGGTCTAAGCCGGGGATTGATGGACCTGCCTCGCATGAGTCAGTAGGCCTGCTCCAGTGTTTCTTTTTTCTTATGTTCTTAAACAAGAACACCAGCACGTCTCTCATCCTTCACTTATAAACAAGGACACCAGCACGTCTCTCATCCTTCACTTATAAACAAGGACACCAGCACGTCTCTCATCCTTCACTTATAAACAAGGACACCAGCACGTCCAACATGGCAACAGTGCTGATGTGATAAACTAGACAGAGTTGTCAGGGTTGTTACCAAGCTTCAGACACTGACCAGAAGTGTTACCAATTGCGCAGCAACACTGCAAGACCTTAACAGCGATGCTCAGTACTCACAACAAGAACACACTACCACTACACAAACACCACATTACCTCCCCCTGCCACCACCTTGCCTCCCTCTACCACCAGCCTGCCACCACTACCACCAGCCTGCCACCCCTTACAACCACTCTACCACCACCCTGCCACCACTACCACCCCTTACAACCACACTACCACCACCCTGCCACCACTACTACCAGTCTGCCACCCCTTACAACCACTCTACCACCATCCTGCCACCACTACCACCAGCCTGCCACCCCTTACAACCACTCTACCACCAACCTGCCACCACTACCACCCCTACAACCCACTACCACCACCTGCCACCACTACACCATCTGCCACCCTTACAACCACTCTACCACCACCTGCCACCACTACCACCAGCCTGCCACCCCTTACAACCACTCTACCACCAACCTGCCACCACTACCACCAGCCTGCCACCCATTACAACCATTCTACCACCAACCTGCCACCACTACCACCACCTGCCACCCCTTACAACCACTCTACCACCACCCTGCCACCACTACCACCACCCTGCCACCCCTTACAACCACTCTACCACCACCCTGCCACCACTACCACCAGCCTGCCACCCCTTACAACCATTCTACCACCAACCTGCCACCACTACCACCAACCTGCCACCACTACCACCAGCCTGCCACCTTACAACCATTCTACCACCAACCTGCCACCACTACACCAGCCTGCCACCCCTACAACCACTACCACCAACCTGCCACCACTACCACCACCTGCCACCACTACCACCAACCTGCCACCACTACCACCAACCTGCCACCACTACCACCAACCTGCCACCACTACCACCAACCTGCCACCACTACCACCAACCTGCCACCACTACCACCAACCTGCCACCACTACCACCAACCTGCCACCACTACCACCAACCTGCCACCACTACCACCAACCTGCCACCACTACCACCAACCTGCCACCACTACCACCAACCTGCCACCACTACCACCAACCTGCCACCACTACCACCAACCTGCCACCACTACCACCAACCTGCCACCACTACCACCAACCTGCCACCCACACCAACTGCCACCACTACCACCAACTGCCACCACTACCACCAATGCCACCACTACCACCAACCTGCCACCACTACCACCAACTGCCACCACTACCACCAACCTGCCACCCACTCCACTAGTATCAGAGGCTCGATGACGGTGTCCACCCATTACCAACGGTAGTGTCCGCCCATCTCACCCACCCACCAACGCAGAAGGGTGTGTGCCCACCTCACCTACCAACGCAGAAGGGTGTGTGCCCACCTCACCTACCAACGCAAAAGCGTGTGCACCCAACTCACCCACCCACTAAGGGAAGTGGGCGCCCACCTTACTCACCTACGCAAGAAGGTGGGCGCCCAACTCACCCACCCAAGGAGGAGGATGGGTGCCCACAATACCCACTAGCAGTGAGGCTCCACAACCAGGTGTGGGAGTGCACCACAACCAGGTTTGGCAGTGCTCCACAACCAGGTTTGGGAGTGCTCCACAACCAGGTTTAGGAGTGCACGACAACCAGGTTTATGAGTGCACCACAACCTGGTTTGGGAGTTCTCCATAACCAGGCTTGGGAGTGCACCACAACCAATTGTGGGAGTGCTCCACAAGAAGGTTTGGGAGTGCACCACAACCAGGTTTGGGAGTGCACGACAACCAGGTTTGGGAGTGCTCAACAACCAGGCTTGGGAGTGCACCACAACCAGATTTGGGAGTGCACCACAACCAGGTTTGGGAGTGCTCCACAACCAGGTTTGGGAGTGCACTACAACAAGCATGGGAGTGCACCACAACCAGGTTTGGAAGTGCATCACAACCAGGTTTTGGAGTGCTCCACAACCAGGTTTGGGAGTGCACCACAACGAGTTTTCGGAGTGAACCACAACCAGGTTTGGGAGTGCTCCACAACCAGGCTTGGGAGTGCACCACAACCAGGTTTGGAAGTGCTCCACAACCAAGTTTGGGAATGCTCCACAACAAGGCTTGGGAGTGCACCACAACCAGGTTTGGGAGGCACCACAACCAGGTTTGGGAGGCACCACAACCAGGATTGGGAGTGCTCCACAACCAGGTTTGAAAGTGCATCACAACCAGGTTTGGGAGTGCACCACAACCAGGTTTGGGATTGCTCCATAACCAGGCTTGAGAGTGCACCACAACCAGGTTTGGGAGTGCACCACAACCAGGTTTGGGAGTGCACCACAGCCAGGTTTGGGAGTGCTCCACAACCAGGTTTGGGAGTGCTCCACAACCAGGTTTTGGAGTGCACCACAACCAGGTTTTGGAGTGCACCACAACCAGGTTTGGGAGTGCACCACAACCAGGTTTGGGAGTGCTCCACAACCAAGTTTTGGAATGCTCCACAACAAGGCTTGGGAGTGCACCACAACCAGGTTTGAGAGGCACCACAACCAGGATTGGGAGTGCTCCACAACCAGGTTTGGGAGTGCACCACAACCAGGTATGGGAGGCTCCACAACCAGGTTTGGGAGTGCACCACAACCAGGTATGGGAGGCTCCACAACCAGGTTTGGGAGTGCACCACAACCAGGTTTGGGAGGCACCACAACCAGGATTGGGAGTGCATCACAACCAGGTTTAGGAGGCACCACAACCAGGATTGGGAGTGCACCACAACCAGGTTTGGGAGGCTCCACAACCAGGTTTGGGAGTGCTCCACAACCAGGTTTGGGAGGCACCACAACCAAGTTTGGGAGGCTCCACAACCAGGTTTGTTAGGCACCACAACCAGGTTTGGGAGGCACCACAACCAGGTTTGGGAGGCACCACAACTAGGTTTGGGAGGCACCACAACCAGGTTTGGGAGGCACCACAACCAGGTTTGGGAGGCACCACAACCAGGTTTGGGAGGCTCCACAACCAGGTTTGGGAGGCACCACAACCAGGTTTGAGAGGCACCACAACCAGGTTTGGGAGGCACCACAACCAGGTTTGGGAGGCACCACAACCAGGTTTGGGAGGCTCCACAACCAGGTTTGGGAGGCTCCACAACCAGGTTTGGGAGGCTCCACAACCAGGTTTGGGAGGCACCACAACCAGGTTTGAGAGGCTCCACAACCAGGTTTGGGAGGCACCACAACCAGGTTTGGGAGGCTCCACAACCAGGTTTGGGAGGCACCACAACCAGGTTTGGGAGGCTCCACAACCAGGTTTGGGAGGCTCCATAACCAGGTTTGGGAGGCTCCACAACCAGGTTTGGGAGGCACCACAACCAGGTTTGGGAGGCTCCACAACCAGGTTTGGGAGGCACCACAACCAGGTTTGGGAGGCTCCACAACCAGGTTTGGGAGGCTCCACAACCAGGTTTGGGAGGCACCACAACCAGGTTTGGGAGGCACCACAACCAGGTTTGGGAGGCACCACAACCAGGTTTGGGAGGCACCACAACCAGGTTTGGGAGGCACCACAAGATTTACTCTGTGGTTTAAGTTCTATGTTATATTTTGTTGATCATGAAATAAACACGACTCTCTGGCCAGATTTTACGAGCGTTAAACTTTGGCAAGAGAATATCAGCTGTCTGCCAGCACACTGCTGTCTGACAGCACACTGCTGTCTGACAGTACACTGCTGTCAGACAGCACACTGCTGTCTGCCAGCACACTGCTGTCTGACAGCACACTGCTGTCTGACAGCACACTGCTGTCTGCCAGCACACTGCGTTGCAGACAGCCACACACTGCTGTCAGACAGCACACTGCTGTCTGAACAGCCAGCACACTGCTGTCTGACAGCACACTGCTGTCTGCCAGCACACTGCTGTCTGCCAGCATACTGCTGTTTTATAATCACATCAAGTGGCTGAAGTCTTCACTGCTTCCGCTCAGCAAGCCACACGGGTTTAATGCTTCGCATAACAATAAAATTAGTAGTAATGTTTATTGTAGTAGCAGTAGTAATAGTAGTAGCAGTAGTAATAGTAGTAGCAGTAACAGTACAGTTTAGGAGGTCAAAGACTGCAAACCTCACTCAAGGAAAAAGATCTTGGGGTGAGTATAACACCGAGCACATCTCCTGAGGCGCACATCAACCAGATGGATGTGTGGCGAACCTAAGAATCGCATTCCGACACCTCAGTAAAGAATCGTTCAGTAGTTGTGTAGTAGTAGTAGTAGATGTAGTAACATTAATAGTTGTAGTAATAGTAATAGTTGTAGTAGTTGTAGTTATAGTAGTAGTAGCAGTTGTAGCAGTAGTAGTAGTAGTTGTAGTAGTAGTAACAGTAGTAGTAGTAGTAATAGTAGTTGTAGTAATAATAATATCATTATTATTATTATTATTATTATTATTATTATTATTATTATCATCATCATCATCATTACTATTATTATTATTATTATTATTATTATTATTATTATTATTATTATTATTATTATTAATATGTTGAAAGAAGACAGGAGTCAGAACACGCAGTGTATTGATAATTCTGAGTGTCTTGTTATTGATTGTTAACGATGATGGTGAGGAGTGTGGTGATTGCGTTTATAATTGTAGTTATAATAATGATTATGCTGGTTATAATAATGATTATGCTGTTATTGTTATAATGTTGTCAGAGGAGCAATGAGGAATTAGGAAGGGTGAGGGAGGGAGGTGAAGACCAAGTATTTACAATGGAACGTTTAGGTAAACTCAACTTGGATCAAGGTCAGGAATTTTGTTTAAGGATCTGGAAAAGGTAGGTGACAGGGAGACATGAAGACAGGGAGACAGGAGAGCAAGTGTTGCGACTGTTCCAGCAGGTATGAAGTAACTAAATACAAGAAAGAGTTTTTATAGGGAAAGAGAGAGGAGCTGAGGTTATGTGAAGGAGAGGAGAATGCTTTCACATTGATAGTAAGCCGTAGACAGGGATGTTGTGATGGCGCCATAGTTGTTCAGCATATTTATACAGGGGCGGATCTACTATGAAACTAATGAAGCTTAAACTTCAGGGCCCCTAATCCCGGAGGGGCCCCAGAAGCGATTTTCGTCCACATTGCTTAAACATTTTGGGTCTCCTGTATGAGAAGGGGTTGCGAAGGGGCCCCCATAACAGTTCAAGTTTCAGGGTCCCAAAAATGTAACTCTGGGGTGTTGGGGAGAGTTGTGTGACTGTGAGACAATGTATCTGGTACGGAGTGATGAGAAGTGTCACAGTTGCTCTTTGCCGATGACACGGTGCTTTTGGAAGATTATGTGACGAGGAGCTGCGAAGGTTGGTGGACGAATTTTGGGATGGTATGTAACAGAAGTATATTAAAAGTGAACATAAGAAAGAGCAAGGTGAGGAGAGTACCAAAAGTTCTAAGCAATGAGAAATTGAATAATAGAGTGGAAGGAGGGAGTATGGAGGAAGTGAATGTGTTAAGCTGTTTTGGAGTGGATTTATTGGCAGATAGTTCAATGAGGGATAAGGATAACTATAGAGCTGACGAAGATAAAATAGTGGTTAGTTCATCGAGACATCTGTGGCGACAAAGACTGTTATCCATGGAGGGGAAAAGGAGAATGTATCAGTGTATAGTGATAGCAACAGTGTTGTATGGGTGTGAAGGATAGGTTGTGAATGTTGCAGCGAGTGGAAGGCAGGAGGCAGTGGAGATGTCTTGTCTGAGGGCAATGCCACTCCAACACTTCTACCATGCACCATGTTTGGTGTAAGATTCTTTACTACTCGACAATTTCCCTCAACAATGATGCCTACTGACCTTACTTCAACATCTCCACGATGGAACTGTTAAGTTCAGCTGTAATACCAGACCACTCCAGACCCTCGACAACATTATAAGAGACCTTCAACATCCTAACTTCCAACGTTTAATTAAAGTAAAACACATCTCACTAAGACAGTTCACCTTGCTGGTGAATGGAACGCTTCAGTGATTTCTCAACACACCTGTAATGTGACGCCTTCGATCCTGCCTGCCTTCTGGGACTTCTTCCACGAGCATTGACAGCTCCTGGCAGTCCACTCACACCCGCCTATCAGCTGCTACAACTGTTCCAGCGTGACACACACCGATCAACAAGCCTGCAGTTTTTGCAATGTCGCCCAGAGTGGACTGCCACTAGCTCGTATATTCCTCCTCCTACCCTTACCCAACCTTTTCCCATATTTCTATCCTTACCCACCCTTCTTCCATCCCAGCTTACCGACGCTCAGGTCATCATGCTCCATGCTGAGGGCAATGTGTGGTGTAAATATTAGGCAGAGAATTCGTATCTAATTAAAGACTGGAAGGTGCGGGTTGCCTAAAGTATTATTCAGAGAGCTGAGGAGGAGTTGTTGAGGTGGTTTGCACATAAAGAAAGGATGGAGCGAAATATAATGACTAGAAGGGTGTATATATCCAGGATAGAAGAAAGGAGGGGTACTGATCGTCCCAGGAAGGGTTGAAGGGAAAGGATAAGGGAGGTTTTGAGAGCTTGAGGCTTGATCATCAAGCAGGCTTGTGTGGACGTGTTAGATCGATGTGAGATGAGACAAGCTTTTTTGTAAAGGCTTAACGCCCTTTTGGAGTGTGATCAAAGTGACATTAAGAGATTCAGGAAACCCGGTCAAGCGGACTTGATTCCTGGAGGTGTCAAGTACTGTGTCTGCACCCTGGGGAAGGTGAGATGCTGGAGGATGAAGGGTTATCTAAACCATGATGCTACAGCTCTTGAATCAAGTGGTTGTGACTGTCATCAACCATAGTTGTGACTGTCATCCACCATAGTTGTGACTGTCATCCACTATGGTTGTGACTGTCATCCACCATGGTTGTGACTGTCATTCACCATAGTTGTGACTGTCATCCACCATGGTTGTAACTGTCATCCACCACGGTAGGAAGTGTCATCCACCATGGTAGGAAGTGTCATCCACCATGGTTGTGACTGTCATCCACCATGGTTGTGACTGCCATCTGCCATAGTTGTGACTGTCATCCGCCATGGTTGTGACTGTCATCCACCATGGTAGTAACTGTCATTCACCATGGTTGTAACTGTCATCCTCCACGGTAGGAAGTGTCATCCACCATGGTAGGAAGCGTCATCCACCATGGTAGGAAGCGTCATCCACCATGGTAGGAAGTGTCATCCACCATGGTAGGAAGCGTCATCCACCATGGTAGGAAGCGTCATCCACCATGGTAGGAAGCGTCATCCACCATGGTAGGAAGCGTCATCCACCATGGTAGGAAGCGTCATCCACCATGGTAGGAAGCGTCATCCACCATGGTAGGAAGCGTCATCCACCATGGTAGGAAGCGTCATCCACCATGGCAGGAAGTGTCATCCACCATGGTAGGAAGCGTCATCCACCATGGTAGGAAGCGTCATCCACCATGGTAGGAAGCGTCATCCACCATGGTAGGAAGTGTCATCCACCATGGTAGGAAGCGTCATCCACCATGATAGGAAGCGTCATCCACCATGGTAGGAAGCGTCATCCACCATGGTAGGAAGTGTCATCCACCATGGTAGGAAGCGTCATCCACCATGATAGGAAGCGTCATCTACCATGGTATGGGACGGCACTGATGATTGTGGTAAGACATGTAGTGTTAATGTTTGCGATCCTTTCTGTGGTAACACTGAATTATTTAGACTGTAGAGGACACACAGGTGATGCCGAGGTAAACACTGGCTGCGTCGTGTCACCAGACGTGAGGTTACACACGCTTATCTTGTGTGTCTGTCAGTCGGCGTGTATGGCAGTTTGTATGATGTATTTGTCTGTCAAGTATGTGTATTGCTTCCTCTCTGCCCGACTGTTGACGTGTGGCGATTCAATCCCGTAGACTTTCATTATAGTTAAACAAACACAGACACACACACACACACACACACACATCTACACAAAGTTTACAGAGTGTAGAAAATAGAACATTCTAACAGGATTATAAAAAGGGATCTCAAAGGGTAGGACGTAGAGGCAGGGGAACCGAGGATGGCTGGTCTGAGAAGGAAGAATGGGCAGAAAGACTCAAGAGCAAAATGGAACAAGAATGGGGAAAAAGGCTAAACAAGTTTACAATACAATGGTGGAAAGATATCTGCAGAGAGAAAGAAGTGGGAGATACGAGCTGTAGCTGCTGAGACAAAGATACAGAGCCTGGATGTGCTGAAGCAGGATAGAAAGACGAGACTCAGAGAAGCAAGGTGTTGGAAACAGCAACATCAGAGGACAGCGAGGGGAGTGAAGGAGGGGAATGAACCAAGAAGTCCGTTGCAGAAGTGATATCAGGCCACTGGGATGTCAAGGAAATAATAAGGGAAACAGCAAAAGAGATGCTTAAATCGGATCCAGAGATATGGAGGGAAAAGAAATGGGAAGAAGAGAGAGGGAGGTCAATAATTATTCATGGGCTTCAGGAAACTGAAGGGATGACCTATAATGAAAGAAGACATTGGGAGAAAAAAAGAGACTGAGAGCATCATCACAATAACAGGACAGAAGGACATGTCCCAGCAAACAAATTTTCACAGGCTTGGAGGATATTCAAGGAAAAAATCTCCCAGTTAAATTCACATTCAAGACAGAAGTGGTATGAAACAAGATCCTACAACAGAAACCACAGCTAAAGAACTTTCAATAATATCAGCGAGCGCACCTCAGTTGCAACAGAACACGAAAAGAATGGGAACAACTGAGAGTGAGGGTAAGAAGATACCAGTGGAAGGAAAGAGAGACATGGCAGGCATCAACAGAGAGGAAAGCTCAGCCTCGGTGGAAACACCAAACACAAATGCTCACAGAACCCCCTCCCTCAACCCCTACCACAACATTCCAACCTAACACCCCATTCCAACCTAACCAGAAATAAGCCGTACTCCACAGCCCTCCAACCTCCCCTTCCCCCAGCACTAAAAGCACCATCACAGCAGCCTAATATAATATCCCTCTCTGTCTTCCACACCCCCAGTCTGCACCAACCCCTCCCAATTCCCAGAATACAACTCTGGAAAGGAAACTGAAGGTATGGTACACCAATGAAGATGGAATAACAAGTAAGAGTGAGGAGTGGCAAGAGCGAATCACTGAGGCATCCCGAGACATCATAGCACTCACAGAGACAAAGGTGGCTGGGATGATAACAGATGCGACCTTTCCAACTGGATATCAGATCCTGAGGAAAGTCAGAGGGAACAGAAGGAAAGGAGATGCACTGCTTATCAAAAACCAGTGGAGCTTTGAGGAAATGGGAGGAATGGACAGAGGGGAAGGAGATGACTTCATAATAGGAGCTCTTCAGACCAAGGGTCCAAAGGTGATGATTGTAGTGATGTACAACCCACCACTGAACAGCAGTGTGTGTGTGTGTGTGTGTTTTTGTGTGTGTGTGTGTATGTGTGTGTGTATGTGTGTTTGTGTGTTTGCGTGTGTTTGTGTGTGTGTAGTGTGTGTGTGTGTGTGTGTGTGTGTGTGTACTCACCTAGTTGTACTCATCTAGTTGTGGTTGCAGGGGTCGAGTCATTGCTCCTGGCCCCGCCTCTTCACTGGCCGCTACTGGGTCACTATCCCTGCGCCATGAGCTTTATCATACCTCTTCTTAAAGCTATGTATGGAACCTGCCTTCACTACATCGCTTCCCAAACTATTCCACTTCCTGACCACTCTGTGACTGAAGAAATACTTCCTAACATCCCTGTGATTCATCTGAGTCTTCAATTTCCAACTGTGTCCCCTTGCTGCTGTGTCCCATCTCTGGAACATTCTGTCTCTGTCCACCTTGTCAATTCCTCTCAGAATTTTATATGTCGTTATCATGTCCCCCCTATCTCTCCTGTCCTCCAGTGTCGTCAGGTCGACTTCCCTTAATCTCTCCTCGTAGGACATACCACTTAGCTCCGAGACTAGTCTTGTTGCAAACCTTTGCACTTTCTCTAGTTTCTTTACGTGCTTGGCTAGGTGTGGGTTCCAAACTGGTGCTGCATACTCCAGTATGGGCCTAACGTACATAGTGTACAGAGTCCTGAACGATTCTTTATTAAGATGTTGTAATGCTGTTCTTAGATTTGCTAGGCGCCCATATGCTGCAGCAGTTATTTGGTTGATGTGCGCCTCAGGAGATGTGCCTGGTGTTATACTCACCCCAAGATCTTTTTCCTTGAGTGAGGTTTGTAGTCTCTGACCCCCTAGACTGTACTCTGTCTGCGATCTTCTTTATCCTTCCCCAATCTTCATGACTTTGCACTTGGTGGGGTTGAACTCCAGGAGCCAATTGCTGGACCAGGCTTGCAGCCTGTCCAGATCCCTTTGTAGTTCTGCCTGGTCCTCATCCGATTGAATTCTTCTCATCAACTTCACATCACCTGCAAACAGGGACACTTTGGAGTCTATTCCTTCCGTCATGTCATTCACAAATACCAGAAACAGCACTGGTCCTAGGACTGACCCCTGTGGAACCCCACTCGTCACAGACGCCCACTCTGACACCTCGCCACATACCATGACTCTCTGCTGTCTTTCTGACAGGTATTCCCTGATCCATTGGATCAGGGAATACCTGAACTGTGTCAATCGCCTTCTTACAGTCCAAGAAAATGCAATCTACCCACCACTCTCTCTCTTGTCTTACTGCTGTCACCCTGTCATAGAACTCCAGTAGGTTTGTGACACAGGATTTCCCGTCCCTGAAACCGTGTTGGCTGTCGTTGATAAGCTCATTCCTTTCTAGATGTTCTACCACTCTTCTCCTGATAATCTTCTCCATGACTCTGCATAGTATACATGTCAGTGACACTGGTCTGTAGTTTAGTGTTTCATGTATGTCTCCTTTTTTAAAAACTGGGACTACATTTGATGTTTTCCATACCTCAGGTAATCTCCCTGTTTCGGTAGATGTGTTGAATATTGTTGTTAGGGGTACACATAGTGCCTCTGCTCCCTCTCTCAGGACCCATGGAGAGATGTTGTCCGGCCCCATCGCCTTTGAGGTATCTAGCTCACTCAGCAGCCTCTTCACTTCTTTCTCGGTTGCATGTATTGTGTCCAACACTTGGTGGTGTACTCCACCTCTCCGTCTTTCTGGAGTCCCTTCTGTCTCCTCTGTGAACA
>WNWK01046728.1:0-14202 GCA_009830355.1 Cherax destructor
AACGCTGGTCTGACCTGCTGAATAACAAACTTCATTCTATTAAACCGGTTATAGGTTTCTGGCCTTCTTCTTGTCACCAATGTCGAGGTTGGGAGACTACACTCTCCCGTCTTCGCATCGGCCACACTCGTCTTACTCACGGGTATCTCATGGAGAGGCTCCTGCCCCTCTCTGTGAGCATTGTCAGGTTCCAGTGTCTGTTCGACATATCCTGTTGGACTGCCCACTCTATCAACGAGCACGCAGAATTTACCTCCAACGACGTCTTCGCTCTGCGGCCCTTTCTTTACCTTCCCTTCTTGCAGATGGCCCCTCCTTTAATCCTGACTCTCTCATTGACTTTTTGACAGAAACTGACTTACTACACAAACTCTGAAGATTATACCTCTAGCACCTCCCTCAGTCCCTTCTACCTCGATCTCTTGCTACCCTCCTCCCCTGCACAATCCACCGTCATCTTGCACTCCATACCCTACTAATCGTCCATCTCCCTCTTACAACCCACTCTCCCTGCATCCTACAATAACCTGCAGCGCTGTATAACCCCTGTGGTTTAGCGCTTCTATTTGATTATAATAATAATCTACTAAACACACTCACCTCTGCTAGTTCCTGAAGTGACCACTAGACACTCCTGCTAGTTACTGAAGTGACCACTAGACACTCCTGCTAGTTACTAAAGTGACCACTAGACACTCCAGCTAGTTACTAAAGTGACCACTAGACACTCCAGCTAGTTACTGAAGTGACCACTAGACACTCCTGCTAGTTACTGAAGTGACCACTAGACACTCCAGCTAGTTACTGAAGTGACCACTAGACACTCCAGCTAGTTACTAAAGTGACCACTAGACACTCCAGCTAGTTACTAAAGTGACCACTAGACACTCCTGCTAGTTACTAAAGTGACCACTAGACACTCCTGCTAGTTACTAAAGTGACCACTAGACACTCCTGCTAGTTACTAAAGTGACCACTAGACACTCCTGCTAGTTACTGAAGTGACCACTAGACACCCCAGCTAGTTACTGAAGTGACCACTAGACACTCCTGCTAGTTACTGAAGTGACCACTAGACACTCCTGCTAGTTACTGAAGTGACCACTAGACACTCCAGCTAGTTACTAAAGTGACCACTAGACACTCCTGCTAGTTACTGAAGTGACCACTAGACACTCCAGCTAGTTACTGAAGTGACCACTAGACATTCCTGCTAGTTACTGAAGTGACCACTAGACACTCCTGCTAGTTACTGAAGTGACCACTAGACACTCCTGCTAGTTACTGAAGTGACCACTAGACACTCCTGCTAGTTACTGAAGTGACCACTAGACACTCCAGCTAGTTACTAAAGTGACCACTAGACACTCCTGCTAGTTACTGAAGTGACCACTAGACACTCCTGCTAGTTACTAAAGTGACCACTAGACACTCCTGCTAGTTACTGAAGTGACCACTAGACACTCCTGCTAGTTACTGAAGTGACCACTAGACACTCCAGCTAGTTACTGAAGTAATTAAACACTTCCCTTCCAGTCACTACATACCCATGGTGTGGGTGGTAGTCACTACATACCCATGGTGTGGGTGGTAGTCACCACATACCCATGGTGTGGGTGGTAGTCACCACATATCCATGGTGTGGGTGGTAGTCACTACATACCCATGGTGTGGGTGGTAGTCACTACATACCCATGGTGTGGGTGGTAGTCACCACATACCCATGGTGTGGGTGGTAGTCACCACATAGCCATGGTGTGGGTGGTAGTCACCACATATCCATGGTGTGGGTTGTAGTCACCACATAGCCATGATGTGGGTGGTAGTCACCACATACCCATGGTGAGGGTGGTAGTCACCACATACCCATGGTGTGGGTGGTAGTCACTACATACCCATGGTGTGGGTGGTAGTCACTACATACCCATGGTGTGGGTGGTAGTCATCACATACCCATGGTGTGGGTGGTAGTCACCACATACCCATGGTGTGGGTGGTAGTCACCACATACCCATTGTGTGGGTGGTAGTCACCACATACCCATGGTGTGGGTGGTAGTCACCACATACCCATGGTGTGGGTGGTAGTCACCACATACCCATTGTGTGGGTGGTAGTCACCACATAGCCATGGTGTGGGTGGTAGTCACCACATAGCCATGGTGTGGGTGGTAGTCACCACATAGCCATGGTGTGGGTGGTAGTCACCACATAGCCATGGTGTGGGTGGTAGTCACCACATAGCCATGGTGTGGGTGGTAGTCACCACATAGCCATGGTGTGGGTGGTAGTCACCACATAGCCATGGTGTGGGTGGTAGTCACCACATAGCCATGGTGTGGGTGGTAGTCACCACATAGCCATGGTGTGGGTGGTAGTCACCCCACATTTTGACCATGTGTGGGTGGTAGTCACCACATAGCCATGGTGTGGGTGGTAGTCACCACATAGCCATGGTGTGGGTGGTAGTCACTACATACCCATGGTGTGGGTGGTAGTCACCACATACCCATGGTGTGGGTGGTAGTCACTACATACCCATGGTGTGGGTGGTAGTCACCACGTACCCATGGTGAGGGTGGTAGTCTAGTCACCACATACCCATGGTGCATGGTAGTTTAAAATAAAACTGGTTCTTGATACCACCGAGGTACTTGATATCACTAAGGTTCTTGATACCACCGAGGTACTTGATACCAAGGTTAATACTGCTGAGCTTGATACCACTGATATACTTAATACTACTGAGGTTCTTGATACTGCTAAGGTTGATACCACTGATAGTCTTGACACCACCGAGGTACTTGATACCAAGGTTAATACTGCTGAGCTTGATACCACTGATATACTTAATACTACTGAGGTTCTTGATACTGCTAAGGTTGATACCACTGATATTCTTTACACCACCGAGGTACTTGATACCAAGGTTAATACTGCTGAGCTTGATACCACTGAGGTACTTAACATTACTGAGGTTCTTGATACTGCTAAGGTTGATACCACTGATATTCTTGACACCACCGAGGTACTTGATACCACCGAGGTTCTTGATATCACTGAGGTACTTGATACTATTAAGGCTCTTGATACCACAGGTATTTGATACTACTGAAGTTCTTGATACCACTGAGTTACTTAATACTACTGAGGTACTTAATACTATTGAGGTACTTAATACTACTGAGGTACTTAATACTACTGAGGTTCTTGATAATGCTGAGGTACTTGATACTACTGATTTTCTTGATAACGCTGAGGTACTTGATTAAACATAATACCACCGAGGTACTTGATACTGAGGTTTTTTATACAGATTTTCTTGATACAACTGAGGTTCTTGATACAACAGGATCCTGATGCCATTGAGGTTGATACCACCGAGGTACTTGATACCTTTGGGGTTGATACACTGATATTCTTGATACCACCAAGGTTCTTTATACCATTGAGGTTGATACCACTGATGTTCTTGACACCACCGAGGTACTTGATACCACTTATATTCTTGACACCTCCGAGATACTTGATACCCCCGAGGTACTTTTATTCAATAAGCCTAAGCTGCTGTGCCTCAGTGGTCCCAGGAAGGTGGTTCAGTTGTCCCAGGAAGGTGGTTCAGTGGTTCCAGGAAGGTGCAGTTCAGTTGTCCCAGGAAGGTGGTTCAGTGGTCCCAGGAAGGTGGTTCAGTGGTCGCAGGAAGGTGCAGTTCAGTGGTCCCAGGAAGGTGGTTCAGTGGTCCCAGGAAGGTGGTTCAGTGGTCCCAGGAAGGTGCAGTTCAGTGGTCCCAGGAAGGTGCAGTTCAGTGGTCCCAGGAAGGTGCAGTTCAGTGGTCCCAGGAAGGTGCAGTTCAGTGGTCCCAGGAAGGTGCAGTTCAGTGGTCCCAGGAAGGTGCAGTTCAGTGGTCCCAGGAAGGTGCAGTTCAGTGGTCCCAGGAAGGTGCAGTTCAGTGGTCCCAGGAAGGTGCAGTTCAGTGGTCCCAGGAAGGTGCAGTTCAGTGGTCCCAGGAAGGTGCAGTTCAGTGGTCCCAGGAAGGTGCAGTTCAGTGGTCCCAGGAAGGTGCAGTTCAGTGGTCCCAGGAAGGTGCAGTTCAGTGGTCCCAGGAAGGTGCAGTTCAGTGGTCCCAGGAAGGTGCAGTTCAGTGGTCCCAGGAAGGTGCAGTTCAGTGGTCCCAGGAAGGTGCAGTTCAGTGGTCCCAGGAAGGTGCAGTTCAGTGGTCCCAGGAAGGTGCAGTTCAGTGGTCCCAGGAAGGTGCAGTTCAGTGGTCCCAGGAAGGTGCAGTTCAGTGGTCCCAGGAAGGTGCAGTTCAGTGGTCCCAGGAAGGTGCAGTTCAGTGGTCCCAGGAAGGTGCAGTTCAGTGGTCCCAGGAAGGTGCAGTTCAGTGGTCCCAGGAAGGTGCAGTTCAGTGGTCCCAGGAAGGTGCAGTTCAGTGGTCCCAGGAAGGTGCAGTTCAGTGGTCCCAGGAAGGTGCAGTTCAGTGGTCCCAGGAAGGTGCAGTTCAGTGGTCCCAGGAAGGTGCAGTTCAGTGGTCCCAGGAAGGTGCAGTTCAGTGGTCCCAGGAAGGTGCAGTTCAGTGGTCCCAGGAAGGTGCAGTTCAGTGGTCCCAGGAAGGTGCAGTTCAGTGGTCCCAGGAAGGTGCAGTTCAGTGGTCCCAGGAAGGTGCAGTTCAGTGGTCCCAGGAAGGTGCAGTTCAGTGGTCCCAGGAAGGTGCAGTTCAGTGGTAATAAAACTTAAAAATATATATATTCGTGTGTGTAGGCTCGCGCGCGCGCATGCGTATTTCTTGTGTCCGTATTTACGAACGCGTGCAAGTTTTTGCGTGTGCACGCTTGCTGCCAGGCGTCGTAAGAATCAGCTTCGCTTTCTGTATGTATGATTGCACGTATGTGTTTATACATAATTGTGTATATGTATGCATGTGTGTGTGTGTGTGTAGTCCAGGGGGGAGCGTCCCATTAAAGTTTAGCACAACTGTTAACTTAAATGAACATTGATACATTCCATGTATCAGAAATCTTCCCTATGAGGATAGACTGAGGGCCCTGAATCTGCACTCTCTAGAAAGGCGTAGAATTAGGGGGGATATGATTGAGGTGTATAAATGGAAAACGAATAAATAAAGGTGATGTAAATAGCGTGCTAAAAATATCTAGTATTGACAGGACTCGCAGCAATGGCTTTAAGTTGGATAAATTCAGATTCAGGAAGGATATAGGAAAGCATTGGTTTGGTAATAGAGTTGTCGATGAGTGGAACAAACTCCCGAGTACAGTTATAGAGGCTAAAACGTTGTGTAGTTTTAAAAATAGGCTAGATAAATATATGAGTGGGTGCGGGTGGGTGTGAGTTAGACCTGACTAGTTTGTGCTACTAGGTCAGATGCCGAGCTCCTTCCTTAAGTGAATGTAACCTGACCTGGATGGGTCGGGGCATTGGCTTAAGCCGGTGGGAGATTTGGACCTGCCTCGCATGGGCCAGTAGGCCTGCTGCAGTGTTCCTTCTTTCTTATGTTCTTATGTTCTAATCCTACGGGTTTAGCGCTTCCCATTGATTATAATAATTATGCACTGTTGTCTTGGTTTCAGATTACTGCTAACCAGAACTCCTAAATCGTTTTCGCAATCCGTAATATTAAGATCTACATTATTTAGTTTATATGTGGCATGGTTATTGTCCTGTCCAACATTTAGAACTTTGCATTTGTTTACATTAAACTGCATCTGCCACTTCTCCGACCACTGCATCAGTCTATTCAAATCATCCTGGAGTGCTCCAACGTCCTCATTTGAATGAATTGGACGGCCTATTTTGGTGTCATCAGCAAATTTGCTGATGACACCCCTGTGGAACACCGCTTGTGGCGTGCCCCCATTCTGATTTCTCCCCATTTATGCAAACTCTCTGCTGCCTATTTGTCAACCATGGAAAAGAATTCTCCTCCAATTGCAGGCTATTTTTGCATTCACTTGGCGGGACGGTGGTTCCTCCCTGGACGGGGTCTGTCTACCAACCTGCTACCTGCTGCTTCTTGTTCCCACTGGGTTCATTCCGTGTACCTTCTTTCCCCTCAGGTTTCAGCGTCGTGCTGTCTCTACTCTCCCTACCCACATTGTTTTTTTTTTTTTTTTTTTTTTTGTTAAACCAGAAGTTCATAGGGTTCTGCATGGAAAGTGTTTCTTCAGTCATGAAGTTGTCAGGAAGTGGAGTAGTCTAGCAAGTTATGTAACTAACACACACACAACAGGCCTAGTGTCTAATCGACATGTGCCTAGGACAAAATGGTAACTAACACACACACACACACAGGAGCTATGACTTGGGGCCAGGAGCTATGAATCGACCCCTGCAACCACAACTAGGTGAGTACACACACACACACACACGAACTTCCCTGGGAGAAGAACCTTCTGGACGCCCTCCCCCCCCTCACCCACTATACAAACATAAAGGCAAACAAAAATGGACGAGGACTCGAACCGTGGTGGTGGCAGTCCGCAGGTCCACCACTGAGCTACAGTGCTGTTCAGCGGTCCACCACTGAGCTACAGTGCTGTTCAGTGGTCCACCACTGAGCTACAGTGCTGTTCAGTGGTCCACCACTGAGCTACAGTGTTGTTCAGTGGTCCACCACTGAGCTACAGTGATGTTCAGTGGTCCACCACTGAGCTACAGTGCTGTTCAGTGGTCCACCACTGAGCTACAGTGCTGTTCAGTGGTCCACCACTGAGCTAGTGTTGCTCACTGGTCCACCTCTGGACCTGTAATAATGGTAGTATTACGAACAATATGTTAGTTAAAAGAACACAAGTGCAATTAATGTGCCGTTTAAGCCGAAACGTCCAGTTTGGTCATTTTAACAAGGGTGCACTTTGCCGAATTAGCAGAATGAAAATTCGGTTATAAAGAAGCGAATATCGATTTGAGCATAACGAAGAGAATGTTATTATTTTAATTATTTTTGTTTTAACATAAGTCTTGTTTCCCAGCAAGTCAGGTGGACCGAAGAAGAAATATTTTCATCATTCACTCCAGCAGTGTTGCCAGAGACGCGCTTGTTAAATAAATGTAAATTAACCTATGATTTATATAGCAAAATTGAGCTAAAAAAGTGTTAGGTGAAGTATCTTAAGTTAGTTCTGGTCCGAAAATGAAAATCTTTATTTCATTTTCAATGAAAAAAATTATGTAACTAAAAAAAAATTGCGAAAATTTATTTTTTAAGGGAGTTCGGCTTATTAAGTACGACGTACATATACAGAATCGCGAATAAGCGATACAAGATGGAAGACAACAACGGGGGGAGTTGAATAATAGCTCTAGGCCTTTCGTGTTGCAATGAATACATCAGGAGCTTGCAGTGTTGCAGAAAAGAGGAGGCAGTGCAAACAAATGAATGTATAAAGTGTAATAAGAGAGAGTTGGATACTTGGCGCCAGGATGTTCCCTGGAGTTGTATCTTACAACATTGTTATTGTTAAAACATCATTTGTATGGTGCTTGTTCTCCCCTGTACATCACACAAACCAACACACACTAACGACACTCCCACAGTTTACTATGAGGGGACACAAAAATATTTTAATTTCGACTTAATATTTAACATTTATTGAATGTTTTAGATAACGTATCTCCTGCATGGTTCATGGGACTTGTCGCTGTATAACCCCTGTGGTTTAGCGCTTCTTTTGATTATAATAATAATAATCATGGGACTTGTGGAAAGATGTTCATAGGATTGAAGAGTTTTAATTTCTTTGTGTTCAACACAAGTATAAGACCCCAACTGTGTTATTAATAAAATTGGCAAATTAGAGTGCAGGAAGTCTATTGAGATAATGTGTAAGTCTGGCACACTAATGTTGAAGCTTTAAATGTGACCACGAGGCATTTTCTGATTAAAACATAAGAACATAAGAAAGAAGGAACACTGCAGCAGGCCTACTGGCCCATGCGAGGCAAGTCCAAGTCTCCCACCGGCTTAAGCCAATGCCCCGACCCAGCCAGGTCAGGTTACATTCACTTAAGGAAGGAGCACGGCATCTGACCTAGTAGCACAAGCTAGTCAGGACCAACTCACACCCACCCGCACCCACTCATATATTTATCTAGCCTATTTTTAAAACTACACAACGTTTTAGCCTCTATAACTGTAATCGGGAGTTTGTTCCACTCATCGACAACTCTATTACCAAACCAATACACGGAATACAACCAGTCCAAGTTGTTTTTTATGTTTAACTATATTTGTATATTACCAAATTTGCACCCACACAGTCAAAACTTATCGGGTATCAACCTTATCAAATTCATCAGCAGAATTACAGGTTTCAAACCAATCTGAAGAAACATTCTTCAATTTTCACGAGTTCCGGAGAATCCAAGTTTTTTTTTTTTTTATCTCTGTTCGTATATTGGTAAAATTACACAGACAGAACAGTACCCAGCAAGTTATGTAAGATGCATGTCAGCATAGATGGAAGATCTTGAAAATTAAAGGTATATTTACTCAAGTATATTTAATGTGGTTTGACGAAAATAAAAGGTCAGCTATTTTACATTCAGAACCGGCAAAAGTGCAGCCTAGTCAGTGGGAGACACTGGTGTAGCCTAGTCAGTGGGAGACACTGGTGTAGCCTAGTCAGTGGGAGACACTGGTGTAGCCTAGTCAGTGGGAGACACTGGTGTAGCCTAGTCAGTGGGAGACACTGGTGTAGCCTAGTCAGTGGGAGACACTGGTGTAGCCTAGTCAGTGGGAGACACTGGTGTAGCCTAGTCAGTGGGAGACACTGGTGTAGCCTAGTCAGTGGGAGACACTGGTGTAGCCTAGTCAGTGGGAGACACTGGTGTAGCCTAGTCAGTGGGAGACACTGGTGTAGCCTAGTCAGTGGGAGACACTGGTGTAGCCTAGTCAGTGGGAGACACTGGTGTAGCCTAGTCAGTGGGAGACACTGGTGTAGCCTAGTCAGTGGGAGACACTGGTGTAGCCTAGTCAGTGGGAGACACTGGTGTAGCCTAGTCAGTGGGAGACACTGGTGTAGCCTAGTCAGTGGGAGACACTGGTGTAGCCTAGTCATAAGAACATAAGAAAGAAGGAACACTGCAGCAGGCCTACTGGCCCATGCGAGGCAGGTCCAAGTCTCCCACCGGCTTAAGCCAATGCCCCGACCCAGCCAGGTCAGGTTACATCCACTTAAGGAAGGGGAATTAAGAGATACTTTAGCACAAACTAGTCAGATCCAACTCACACCCACCCGCACCCACTCATATATTTATCTAGCCTATTTTTAAAACTACACAACGTTTTAGCCTCTATAACTGTACCAAACCAATGCTTTCCTATATCCTTCCTGAATCTGAATTTATCCAACTTAAAGCCATTGCTGCGAGTCCTGTCAATACTAGATATTTTTAGCACGCTATTTACATCACCTTTATTTATTCCTGTTTTCCATTTATACACCTCAATCATATCCCCCCTAATTCTACGTCTTTCTAGAGAGTGCAGATTCAGGACCCTAAGTCTATCCTCGTAGGGAAGATTTCTGATACATGGAATCAACTTAGTCATCCTCCTTTGTACGTTTTCCAGAGCATTTATATCCATTCTGTAATACGGTGACCAAAACTGTGCAGCATAATCTAGATGAGGCCTAACCAAGGATATATAGAGTTGAAGAACAACCTGAGGACTCCTATTATTTATGCTTCTTGATATGAAGCCAAGGATTCTGTTCGCTTTATTGCGAACACTTATGCACTGCTGTCTTGGTTTTAGATTACTGCTAACCAGAACTCCTAAATCCTTTTCGCAATCAGTAGTATTAAGATCTACATTATTTAGTTTATATGTGGCATGGTTATTGTCCTGTCCAATATTTAGAACTTTGCATTTATCTATATTAAACTGCATCTGCCACTTCTCCGACCAATGCATCAGTCTATTCAAATCTTCCTGGAGTGCTCTAATGTCCTCATTTGAATGAATTGGACGGCCTATTTTGGTGTCATCGGCAAACTTGCTTATGTCGCTATTTATTCCCTCATCTATGGTGTGGCCTAGTCAGTGGGAGACACTGGTGTAGCCTAGTCAGTGGGAGACACTGGTGTAGCCTAGTCAGTGGGAGACACTGGTGCAGCTTAGTCAGTGGGAGACACTGGTGCAGCCTAGTCAGTGGGAGACACTGGTGCAGCCTAGTCAGTGGGAGACACTGGTGCAGCCTAGTCAGTGGGAGACACTGGTGCAGCCTAGTCAGTGGGAGACACTGGTGCAGCCTAGTCAGTGGGAGACACTGGTGCAGCCTAGTCAGTGGGAGACACTGATGTAGCCTAGTCAGTGGGAGACACCGGTGTAGCCTAGTCAGTGGGAGACACCGATGTAGCCTAGTCAGTGGGAGACACCGGTGCAGCCTAGTCAGTGGGAGACACCGGTGTAGCCTAGTCAGTGGCAGACACCGGTGCAGCCTAGTCAGTGGCAGACACCGGTGCAGCCTAGTCAGTGGCAGACACCGGTGTAGCCTAGTCAGTGGCAGACACCGGTGTAGCCTAGTCAAGTGGCAGACACTGATGTAGCCTAGTCAAGTGGGAGACACTGATGTAGCCTAGTCAGTGGCAGACACCGGTGTAGCCTAATCAGTGGGAGACACCGGTGTAGCCTAGTCAAGTGGGAGACATCGATGTTGAATGTTTGAAGAAACTCTGGCAACCACTTACAGGTATCCCAGAAGGGATACTTGTAAGAGTGCCTGGCAGAGGCACTCTTGATATAGCAATAGACAAGGCTACGCCATTCTTCCATTTTTTTTTTTTTTTTGGTCGGCTGTCATTGTGAACGAAATATTTAGGCATTTCTTGAACATTTGTGAGTACTACTCTGAATTCAAGCATTTCTCCTATTGAGTATCCAGGTCTACATCAGGTGGTGACACGAATGACATATGCCGTGGATGAGTGCATTTTTCTGGGGAATTAAGAGATACTTTAGCTACTTGAGGGCGCTTTAATCCTTAAAAATAAAATGTTATAAGAGGTATGGGTGTGTGTGTGGAAGAGGGATTGTTGTACTATAAATTTTGGCAATTGCAGTTATCAAGATAAAAAATATTTACGTAACGATAACGACAACAGAAATTAAGAGGCAAAGATGAACAGTGAGAAGATACAGAAGAAAACCTATCTTAGTATATACATGTAGAGTGATAGAAACAAGGTAAACGTGTTCTAATTGGTGCAAGAAACTTTGATGATGTTACAATAACTGAGATATGGTGTAACGTGTCTGATCGTGCCCGCTGAGTGCCACAGTCACGAGTTTAAGTTGTTCCGCCTTTTAACCCTTTACCAGGCCAGGTGTGCCTCATATTTGATTCTGCCATAGAGGGTATTTTAGAGGCGCCTAAAATAAATAAACTTGACAAATGAACACAAATAAATATGTCTTAGAATTGCTTATATTATCAGAATATAGGTTGCAAATGTTGCAGTGTCTCAAATTTGATGCATGGCCTGGTAAAGGGTTAAAAAATAACGAAGTGAGGTGGAATGGCACTATATGCCCGAGAACTGAAGTGGAGTGGCATTATATGTTCAAGAAAGCTTGAATTGCTGCACAATTGTAAAATCTGTTTTCTTTTACAAATGTCATATGTTCTCACGAGAATTAAAATGGTGGTTCAGTGTGAACACTTCTGAACAGAAATGAACAGTGTCTTACAGTAGAACAATGTCTTATGTACAGTAGCTTAGGCCAGTAGGTGACTTGGACGTGCCTAGTATGAGCCAGTAGGCCTGCTTCAGGGCTCCTTATGTTCTTTTAAGTCCAGTCATAAAGACTGAAGCCACGGACATAATATATCTGGAATTTCTAAGACATGAAAAGGTGATGTTAGTTATGTTATACTGGCTAGCGAGCTTAACGCTACCAAGGTGGACACACGACCTGCAAGAAGTCATTGAAGATTTAAAACGTGAAAATGCAGCAGTATTGGAAAACTTCAATTTCAGTCACGTTGAATGGAACTTGGGAAACATGAGTTCAGTGACTTCCCAGAGCTTGTCCAGTATTGTTTTATAACTCTAAGAAAAGCAACTAGATGTGATAGCCTGACCTAGTTCTGGCAAACAAGGAAGGGACCCTGGTAAATAGTTATCTAAGAGCTTGGCACAAGTAACCATAAATCTATAAATTTTCTTATTACAATGAAAAGCTAAAATGCAGTCTAGGACTCAGATATTCAGAGTGCAGATTACAGTGGACTTGGGGAAGCACTTGGCTAATGTTCACAATGAGACAACTTGATCAGTGAGGATCTTACACTAATATGGAGAACTTGATCAGTGAGGATCTTACACTAATATGGAGAACTGTCACTATGGTATATTTCTAAATACTGTGCTAGCTACCCTAAGAAATTATATTCAATACAGATCACATGGAACAAAACATCCTAAATAATAGAAAAGGAGGGTAAAGCATCTTTTAGGGAAGAAGAAAGGAATTTATTGCTGCATCACTCTTTAAGGGAGGTCCCTCCTGCCGGTGAGGGGCTCTTAATCCACAGAACTGGAGCAATCCTTCCTTGGATGGAACCTGGTTGCCACCCATTCCACTTATTATTAAACAAGTATGTATATATATATATATATATTAAAGCAAAATAAGTCTTCAGGTCCCGACGAACCAAATGTATCTTAGTGAAGTGGTAACCTGTGTTCTCAATATCTCACTTTAAAGGGGAGCGTCGTACGTGATGTGAAAGATTGTGTGATTCCTGCAGAATAGACATGTGCAGCGCTTGCAACACTTATTAGATGTTTTCACCTTAGAGTTTTATGCATCCAATAAAACATAAGAACATAAGAAAGAAGGAACACTGCAGCAGGCCTACTGGCCCATGCGAGGCAAGTCCAAGTCTCCCACCGGCTTAAGCCAATGCCCCGACCCAGCCAGGTCAGGTTACATTCACTTAAGGAAGGAGCACGGCATCTGACCTAGTAGCACAAACTAGTCAGGTACAACTCACCCACCCGCACCCACTCATATATTTATCTAGCCTATTTTTAAAACTACACAACGTTTTAGCCTCTATAACTGTACTCGGGAGTTTGTTCCACTCATCGACAACTCTATTACCAAACCAATGCTTTCCTATATCCCTTCTGAATCTGAATTTATCCAACTTAAAGCCATTGCTTCGAGTCCTGTCAATACAAGATATTTTTAGCACGCTATTTACATCCCCTTTATTTATTCCTGTTTTCCACTTATATACCTCAATCATATCCCCCCTAATTCTACGCCTTTCTAGAGAGTGCAGATTCAGGGCCCTCAGTCTATCCTCATAGGGAAGATTTCTGATACATGGAATCAACTTAGTCATCCTCCTGTGTACGTTTTCCAGAGCATTTATATCCATTCTGTAATACGGTGACCAAAACTGTGCAGCATAATCTAGATGAGGCCTAACCAAGGATATATAGAGTTGAAGAACAACCTGAGGACTCCTATTATTTATGCTTCTTGATATGAAGCCAAGGATTCTGTTTGCTTTATTGCGAACACTTATGCACTGCTGTCTTGGTTTTAGATTACTGCTAACCAGAACTCCTAAATCCTTTTCGCAATCAGTAGTATTAAGATCTACATTATTTAGTTTATATGTGGCATGGTTATTGTCCTGTCCAATATTTAGAACTTTGCATTTATCTATATTAAACTGCATCTGCCACTTCTCCGACCACTGCATCAGTCTATTCAAATCTTCCTGGAGTGCTCTAATGTCCTCATTTGAATGAATTGGACGGCCTATTTTGGTGTCATCGGCAAACTTGCTTATGTCGCTATTTATTCCCTCATCTATGTCGTTTATGTAGATTGTGAACAACAAGGGGCCCAATACTGACCCCTGTGGAACACCACTTGTGACGCTTCCCCACTCTGATTTCTCCCCATTTATGCAAACTCAGAGAACGGGAAAAAAATAGATGAGGAGTCAAGTGGGGGCAGGTACAGGCGCTTTTGTCACCTGTAGATGAATGGTTCAGAGAACCGACAAGTTATAAATTAGACACATATGCAACACTTGGGTATCTTTATTAAACAAAACAAACAAACAAACAAACAAATTTTATTTCATTGCAGGTTACATGGGTATTGGAAGTTACAATGTAAATTGAGTGCAAGGAGAGCCACTGACATGCCATGGCA
>WNWK01046729.1:0-12500 GCA_009830355.1 Cherax destructor
TACCTCTGGACTTATGGCGCTCCTCCTTCCTTCTCCTTCACACCCTGACCACGTTTAAGCCCTTCTCTTCCTGACACCCCACCCTTACCCTTGCGGCAGCATCACCCATGACTTTGTACAAACTTTCTGCGCGGTGTGATCACGTCCTCATCGGACCCACCCACAGACCTTTACGTGAATCACTACTGTAATCCATAGCCACATTTTCCAACTGTTCGTCCTGCCTATGAACCACAGCCACCACATCCTGCACCACCAGGTTAGATTCTCCGGCATGTGATGTAATCCCACCCCCCAGGCAACTCCACAGACTCCACATGCCCAACTCCAGGCTCTAAAGGGGACTCTTCCCAGGTGTGCCAAGAAAATCTCTGAGGGCATCTTGCAAAATATGGGGAAAGTCCCCCTGCAAAATCTCCCCATCCACAGAAGCATTCCCCCCCTCTGGCTTTTCTGCACCCAGGCCTTCCAGGCGTGTCTCACACCCGAGCCTTCAGGCAGTGTCTCCACCCGAGCCTTCAGGCAGTGTCTCACACCCGAGCTTAGGCGTGTCTCCCCGAGCCTTCAGGCAGTGTCTCCCCCGGCCTTCAGGCGTGTCTCACCCCGAGCCTTCAGGCAGTGTTCACACCCGAGCCTTCAGGCAGTGTCTCACACCCGAGCCTTCAGGCAGTGTCTCACACCGGAGCCTTCAGGCAGTGTCTCACACCCGAGCCTTCAGGCGGTGTCTCCACCCAGCCTTGGAAGTGTCTCACAGGTGACGCCCGTTCGTCCACCTCATCACTCCACCGCTTACTCTGTGCCACACTTGGTGGTACTGGCACCACACTCTCTGTCCTGTCAACCACCTTGTCATCCATTCGTTCTTCCTGACGACGGTCTGTCCTCCTCCCACAAGCAGCTGCAACATGATCATACGCCCAACATAGTCTGCAGGTTCGTTGTTGACCGGCGTATGTGACGTAGACTTGAGTCCTAAAATCATCAAGGACAACATACGAAGGTATAGGCCGTCGGAGAGTCATTTTAAGGGAATATGACCCTTCCTGTAATCCTGCGTAAATTCCGTCGGTCCATTTGCCCATCACAGTCGTATGCACCACTCCAAATTGTTGAAACGCTGCTCGAATATCCCCATCCAAAACTTCAAATGGCACGTTTCGGACTCGAATATAGGTATAATATCTTGATACATCTCTCAAGCGTACCTCCAGGCCAGCGTTGATCACCATCGGTTTGTCCTGGAAGCTGTCCACAATCCTCTCATATGCCGCTGTCGTAGCAAACTTGATGAAAATTCTGTGTGCCCCATTCAGCCCTATGCCTCGTAATTCCTCAATTCCAATGCCATAAGCATCACGGATAATCGCAGGCAACAAAGCATTCGAGTTATCTGGGTACACTGCTCCTCGCAACACTTCAACACACACGGTGTTGATCCTCCTCCTTCCTCCAGCCGCCATCTTGCTGAAAATCAGTAACTATCTCGTTGGGCACCAGGTGTCAGCAACAAGAGAACCACTCAGTGCGATTGCCAGGCGGCGAATGAACGCAAAGTTAAGAGAGATGGGTTTCATTACAGAAGAGACAATCTCTCTTCTCTTGGCTCGACAGCTTACCCCCTGGGTTACCCTTACTGGGGTGTTTATTCTTCCTGTCTTGTTGTGACGAACCACTATTACTGGTCCCTGTCACTTGATATGTGCCAACATAACCCTTTTTAGTGGATGGGTTGTAACTATTACCATTGGGATAATTTTTCCCTTTGTGGAACTTAACTGATGACTCAACGTCATTATGACCTGTATTCTTAAAGGTAGTGGGCTGGCTAGTCTGCAGTTGAACAATTAATTCTTGCAAGCATATCCTTATTTCCTCCAACCCAAAGTAACCTTTGTGGTACTTGTTAGATAACCACTCTATCGTCTTATGGTTCAATTGAATTTGTATCATCGCACTCAACAACCAATCTGATGCCCCCAGACTATGTTTATTACTCAAGATCTTGAGAGTGCTCTCTAGTTTAATCCGAATTGTTGCAAGCCTTTATAGTTGAGATCTGGAGTTTTCAAATTAACCAGCGTAGTTACCAGATCCAATCTACGCTGTTCCGAATTACCATAAGTACACTTTAACAGACTAACAGCTTCTGTATAAGAGTCGTTTATATTGGGGAAAGCCTGAATGAGAATGAGGGCATCTCCCCTCAATTGTCCCTTTAAATAAATAAACTTATTAACATGTTCAAGATCATTCCTATCATGTACCATTGCATTAAAAATGGACCAAAATTCCTCCCAGCTGTCTCCTAGCTGGAACGACAGCATTTGTACCTCTGGGAGTTTGGGGAGGGCCATCTTATTTACTGTGTGAGGCTGGCCCACTACGTTATCTACAATCTTTGCACTGCCCAAAGCCCTAGTTTTACAGGACAGAATATGTTCCTCCACTTCATAATATTGCTCAAACAGTGTTTCTATTTCATCATTATCTGTACAATTCTCCATCAAGTCCTTTTCATATTTCTTAAACCACAACTTGTATGACTCATATCTACTATTTAAGGAGTCTAAATACAATTTAAATTCATTGGGGTTCACTGTATCTTGGTCCATTAACTCCGCACTTATTGAGTGCCTTTGTAACATGACCCTTACGAGCTTGTAACGAGGCTTTCTTTGCTTTAATATCTATGGTTTTGCTACCCGGCGTGGGAACTCCGTCAGGTTCACTCATGGTTGTAGAATTAATAACCACTGATAGTACAATTAAGTAAATCCTTTATAAAGGTGATTCTCACACCTTACTCTAGCACATATCGTAGCCACGCCTGTGTTTGCAATTGATTGGACTAATTACAATCCACCCCACAATTAATTAATCTGTGTACTCTATACTCACTTTCTACAATCAGTCACTTAATTATTAAATAATTAATTCAATAATGATTAATTCACTAATCACATCCGGTTCAGGAAGGACCAACGGGCGATGTGGGGAATTAAGAGATTACTTGTCTGTGCTTCACCTCCACTTACAACAAAATAATCTCCCGGGGAGTTGACCGACTAGTATAATTTTACCGCGGTTACCCCCGTTGAGGCGTGTGAGAAAACTTGACCCACTCCAAGGGGTCCCTTCGATATTCTCACTCTAAATCCACATCTGTCCTTGACCAGTTTATTAAGAATGAGTAACACCAATAGTTACTTTTGTTAATTTTAGTGGACTGTATAGGTTAATATCTGACTGACTGGGGAGAAGGAGGAAAGAGTACAACTTGTTAATATCACTCACCCTTTATCTGTGCCATTGCTGTTCACTGGAAGATCATTATCATTCCCACCGCAGACCTACATTATCCCAATATACCTACTGGCCAGACGGTTGCTAAGATAAGAAGAGTACTTACGGTGGGAAAGAAGCAACATTCTTGACACTATTCTTCGATGGATCTCGTGGTCCTGCTCGGTAGAGATTTGTGGAAAATATTGGGTATTTTCCCAAAATGTTATACTCGATAGCCTTTCTAATGTGAATATTCTTAATGTGTGGCTGTTGGTTCGTATTTTATTTGAGATGAAAATAGAACTATCCCGACGGTCGCATGGGTACGCGGAGCAGGGTCAAGCGAGGGCACTCACGCGTGGAGAGACCTAGAGTCAAGATAGTAGGCAGGATGCCTCCGGGTATTGGACGATATCGTCAGCCAGACTGGACTTAATGGCTTCAATTCGTAATAAAGAGTGATATCAAAGTGTGTGATGAGTAATTCGTGGGACATTCGGTCCGGAAAATCAGATATTCGGGCGACAATTTGGTGAAATAACGTGTGGCTCCAACTTAACGGGGTATAGAAATTTAGGCCTAATTCGGGTTCTAGTGGTGCGGCGACACGAAAAAATGCGGTCGTTCACCCTGATTCTGGGTAGTTTTCGTAATAGAAGAGACTGGAATATACTTAATGAATATGGTGAGATGTTGAATCTAGTGAAGCAGATTTGTAAATAATTGAAGTGAATATACCGGGTGGCGGCTAGTGAAGGGACGCCATCCCAGGGCAGCCATGTTGGATATGGAAGAGATGGTCGTTTCCATCTCCACTCATCGTCTCTGAACTTCGGTATAGAGACGGTGAATGTATATAAACTAGTGGGGCATTAAGTCATAATGTACATAATGTTTAAAGTCATGCGCATAAACTGTAATAAAGGGAAATAGCGAGAGGAGAAGAATCGCTACTTCCGATCAACCGCATGTTATTTAAACCGTACTGTCCCGTGGACGGTAGAGGAATCAAGGGAATCAATCTTCTCTTAACTCATCGGGACAACCACCAACATCATCGTCTTGCCGGAAGAATAATCTCTACCGAGCAGGACCACGAGATCCGTCGAAGAATAGTGACAAGAATGTTGCTTCTTCCCCACCGTAAGTACTCTTCTTATCTTAGCAACCGTCTGGCCAGTAGGTATGTTGGGATAATGTGGGTCTGCGGTGGGAATGATAATGACGGGATCTTCCAGTGAACAGCAATGGCACGGATAAAGGGTGAGTGATATTAACAAGTTGTACTCTTTCCTCCTTCTCCCCAATCAGTCAGATATTAACCCATACAGTCCACTAAAATTAACAATACCGTAACTATTGGTGTTACTCATTCTTAATAAACTGGTCAAGGATAGATGTGGATTTAGAGTGAGAATATCGAAGGGACCCCTTGGATGTGACCAGGAGTGGGTAAAGTTTTCTCACACGCCTCAACGGGGGTAACCGCGGTAAAATTATACTAGTCGGTCAACTCCCCGGGAGATTATTTTGTTGTAAGTGGCGGTGAAGCCCAGAGAAGTAATCTCTTAATTCCCCACATCGCCCGTTGGTCCTTCCTGAACCGGATGTGATTAGTGAATTAATCATTATTGAATTAATTATTTAATAATTAAGTGACTGATTGTAGAAAGTGAGTATAGAGTACACAGATTAATTAATTGTGGAATGGATTGTAATTAGTCCAATCAATTGCTAACACAGGCGTGTCTACGATTTGTGCAAGAGTAAGGCGTGAGAATCACCTTTATAAAGGATTTACTTAATTGTACTATCAGTGGTTATTAATTCTACAACCATGACTGAACCTGACGGAGTTCCCACGCCGGGTGGCAAAACCATGAATATTAAAGGCTAGAAAGCCTCGTTGCAAGCTCGCAAGGGACATGTGACAAAGGCCCACAATACATGTGTGGACTTAGTGAACGAGCCGTCGACGAGTGCTATTGACTTAGAAACAAATTTCGAGTTACTAGAATGTAGGTACGCGTCGTACGGGCAGTGGTTCCAAGTCTATGAAATTTAGTTACTGGACGATTGTGCGAGCAATGAGGATCGGGAAACACTGTTACAACAATATGGTGACTTGGAAGAAGTCATTTGTACTTGCAAAGTTAAGGTACTGGATAGGCTAAAGAGTATGAGTGACGTGGTGGGCCAGCCTCCCGCGGTAAATAAAATGTCCCTTCCCAGACTCCCGGAAGTACAATTGTTGTCGTTCCAGCCGGGAGACAGTTGGGAGGAATTTTGGTCAATTTTCAAGGCAATGGTACAAGATCGGAAGGATCTGGAAAGTGTTGCTAAGTTGATTTATTTAAAGGACAATTGAGGGGAGATGCTCTCATTCTCATTCAGGTTTTCCCCAATGTAAACGACTCTTATAAAGAAGCTGTTCGTCTGCTAGAGGGTACTTATGGTAATTCGGAACAGCATACATTGGATTTAGTAACTGCAGTGGTTAATATGAAACCGCCAGATCACAACTATAAAGGCTTGCAACAATTTTGGATCAAACTAGAGAGCACTCTCAAGATTTTGAGTAATAAACACAATTTGGAGGGTTCGTGGGTCCTGTGATACGAGCTAAATTGAACCATAAGACGATAGAGTGGTTATCTAACAAGTACCACAAGGCTTACTTCGGGTTGGAAGAGATAAGGACGGGTTTGCAGGAATTTATTGTTCAGTTGCAAACTAGCCAGCCCACTACCTTTAAGAATACAGGTCATAATGACGTTGGTCATTTCCACAAAGGAAAAATTATCCCAATGTAATGAGTTGCAACCCTCACTAAAAGGGTTATGTTGGCACATATCAAGTGACAGGGACCAGTAATAGTGGTTCGTCACAACAAGACAGGAAGAATAAACACCCCAGTAAGGGTAGCTGGGGGTAAGCTGTCGAGCCAAGAGAAGAAGATTGTCTCTTCTGTAATGAAACCCATCTCTCAAACTTTGCAGGTACTTATAATTCTTGGGATGCGAAAGTGAAGAGATGGATGAACTGGACCGATGTTTCGATGTCTTGGTAATCATAATGTGAGGATTGCCAGACCAAACTGAATACTTGTCACCAATGCAATAATGATGGGCACCACATAGTGATGTGTAAGAGCAGGTGTAATCCTGAGTAATGGTAAGGATAATCACCCCGACACTACAGTAGCACGTAAAACTTGCGGCTAACGTTCGTAATGGTTTAGCTGAGTAGCACTACCTGTGTTGGACATGACAGTTAAAGATAAATGGCGTAAATTCAAGACTGTAACAGCGTTGTTAGATCGGGGATCACAACGTACTTTCATAAAGCGCAGTTGCCTTAATGTGATGAAAGTACGAAGGGATCCTACCACATTAAAATTATCGGGTTTTCTCTCAGATAAAGGGCCCAGTCGTGATGCAGTTTATATAAACGTCGGTCTGGGCAGAGAAAGACCAAGTTTTATCAGTAGTCGTGGATAGACTACCGGAGAAGATCTCCACTGTGGGTCTTAATGCCACCACGCAGAGACTCTCACAGAATACTGTGAAACTGGCACCCTCAGTGGTCAATAATGACTCTGTGGGACCAATAGGAGTATTAATAGGCAGCGACTATTATGCAGCCTTTGTGAAGGGTATGAGAAGAGGTGCGAGTCACTCTTCTCAACACTAGTGTAGGCCATGTCATTTATGGCAGGCTTCATCGCAGTAATGAATGACTGGAGGAAGCCATAAATGCAGTCACTGTGTGTCTTACGCACGAAACGCCGCCACAGAGTAAATGTTCTTCTATAGAGAATGCTGTTGAGCCAGTGCATAAATTGTGGGAACTGGACAGTATTGGTATTAATGTACATGAAGAAAGTCCAGATGATTCCTTCACTCAGGAACAATACCTGAAGGATGTTAAATTTGAGTCTGGACAATACTGGGTGCGACTCCCATGGAAGCTGAACCATCCAGAATTACCTACTAATTTCCAGATGGTGTATGGACAATTAAAGGCCCAGCTCCACGAATTGAGTAAGTCACCAAAATTGCAGACTGCTTATAATGGGATCATTAATGAACAGTTAATTAACCAGTTCATAGAGGAGTACCCCAGCAAGCCAAGATTCATGGCCACTACTTACCTCATCACGGAGTGAAGAAGGATTCGAAAACCACTCCTTTGAGGATCGTGTTTAATTGTAGTGCCAGGGGTTATAAAATTGCACCTAGTTTGAATGATTGTTTAATGACGGCTCCGTCGCTGACAGAAAAATTGGGAGATGTATTGTTGAATTTCAGAGTTAATAATTATGCCTTTATGGCAGACATAAGTAAATCTTTCCTGAGAGTGGGATTGGAAGAAACGGATCGGGATTACACAAGATTTCTGTGGCCAGAGGATCTAGCAATCCACTAGTCGATGAAAACCTTCCGATTCAGAAGTGTTTGTTTGCGCTACTTCCAGTCCGTTCTACTCAAGCGACGATAAATGCACATCTTAAATGTACAGGTGGTCCACTGGTGAAATAATGAGTAAACAATTATATGTGGACAATTTCCTGAGGTGTGAACGTCAACTGAAGAGGAATAATGAGGGATATTTGAAGGGCTAATGGCATAATTCAAGGTGCAAATATGCCTCTCAGGAGTGGAACAGTAATTCGTCCAGGTTAAAGGACCGAATAAATAAAGACAATCCCGGAGATGGAGTATCTGGGTGTAGCAATGTATTAGGACTGACTTGGGATACTGAGAGAGACTTGATATCGTTAAAGCCTAATAATTATAGTATGCCCAATAAATTAACTAGAAGAGTCCCCACTTGCTGAAGTTTCAAAATGTTTCTGATCCACTGGCTTGAGTGGGGCCTCTTACAATCCGAGGAAATTGTTGGTACAAAAGGCATGGAAGCAGAGTGTGCTTGGGATGAAACCCTACCAGGGTTCGTTAACAGGTGGGAAGAATTAATTGGTGATTACGAGAAAATTCCAATGTTGGGTTCCCGCGCCGGTGGCAGTTCAAGAAAGGTCATATACTCCACATTTTTGCATGCTTCTATGGCGTAAGTAAGTAAGTTTATTCAGGTATACACAAATACAGTTACATGGATTGTCAACATAGCAGCATATATGTAGAAAACCTAGGATAACCCAAAAGTCAGACAGGGTGACTTATTTCCATTTAGAGTCCATTTAATACCTTAATATTAGACACTAGTAGATATTAGTTATTATACTAAAATTAAAAGGATTAAGATAAAAAGATTATTTACATGTACATGTATGTTATCTAAAAAAATAAAATCCTTCTCCTCCCTTTCTGTCGCTACATTCATTAGGCCTTTTGGCTCTCTTCTTGAACTGGCTCATGCTATGATGGCTTTGACATGTGCAGGCAGTCTGTTCCATTCCTTTATTGCCCGTACAATAAAGGTGTTTGAAACCTTGCCACTGACTGTGGTAACTACAAAGTTGTGCTCTCTCCCCTAGTACTATGACTGCTATGGTTCCCAGCCTTGACAAAATTGGCAGCAAGATATTCTGGACACTGTTTATGAGCAATTTTATAAACTTGATTCAACTTAAGTTGTTTACTCTGTCTTCAATATTCAGCATATCTAATTATTGTAATTCATCCTGGCCTACATGTTCTCTTGGGCCCAGGGCCAGGATGAATCTTATCATTTGTTCTGTGTGATTTGCAGTTTATCTTTCAGTTTTTGTCAAGGCGAGTACCATGAAAGAGCAAGCGTAGTCAATATGACATTTTATAAGGGCAAGACATAGAGTCCTGCGAGCCTCAGTAGGTAGACACTGTGCTTGTCTGTGGGAACTTCAGTCATTGGCTTTCTTTACTACACTGTTTCCTGTCATTTCTCCTGACATGCATGGGTCAAGGGATTCCCAGATATTTTACTGAGGAAACTGAGGTGATGGATTCCCCGTTACATCGGACATTAAAATTATTTACCCTGCTCAGTTTATATTTCGTGCCAAAAGTATGGCTTCTGTTTTCCCGAGGTGTAACGATAACTTGTTGTCTACTAACCATTTGCTACAGGACTCTAGTTCAGTGTTAATACATTGGCTATATCTTGTGGGTCTTTCCTGATACTAACAGAGCACTGTCATCCGCATGCAGTAGGAGTTTTACAATTGACACTGATGGACATGTCATTTACATAACACAGGAATAATAAGGGACCAGAATACTACCTTGAGGAACTCCATGCTATCGGCAGTGGTTCTGATTCTGTTTTGTTGATTTTGACAATTTGTTTCCTATTGCTAAGATAGGACTTAAACCAGTCTGTGGAACCTATGCCGATAGCTTGAAGTTTCTTACATAATACATTGTGGTTGACAGTATCAAGGCCTTTTGCAAGTCTAAGTTATCATTCCTATGAGGTTCCCTATTGACATTTCAGTTCTCATGTAATCCATCAGATTAATCAGGGAGGTGTCGGTTGAGTAAGATCTCCTAAAGCCTGATTGGTAACTATGAAGAATGTTGTTGTCACTAAGATATACTACTTGACAGTACACCGACCTCTCTAGAATTTTGGATATTACACTAGTATACTAATAGGCCTATAGTTGCTGACATCAGACCTACTATTTTTCTTGAAGATAGGAGTAACTCTGGCCTCCTTGAACCCCTCTGGTACTGTATTAGTGGTGATGGACAGATTTATTATGTGAGTAATCGGAATTGCCAGTTCAGAGGCACCATCTTTCAGGAACTTAGACGGGATGTTATCTGGGCCGGAGCTCTTAGTTGGGTTTAACCTGCTTAGTTCTTTTTGCACGAAGTCATGAGATACACTTACTAGTTGACAATTGTTTTGAGTTACCCCTTTATTGATATAGTATGTTTTAAACTTATCAGAATCTGTGTTAAAGGTATTTGATGCAGCTGGTAGCTTACTTACTAGTGTTGAGGCGACAGTTGTGTAGTATGAATTAAAACAATTTGCCACTTTAGTTGTATCGTGGCATACCTCGTTATCAACATTTAGTACTATGTTAGATCTATCTACGGGTTTATGGCTATACCCCAACTGTTTTAGTTGTTGCCAGAGCTTTCTATAGTTATTCTTGTACTCTTCGATTTTTGAGCAATAATGCCTAGCCTTTGCGCCTTTTATAAGCCTCTGCACTCTGTTCCTCACCCTTTGGAATTCATTTAGCGCTGCAATATCCTGTCTATTTGCCTTAAATCTTTTTATCAACTGGTCTCTGAATTTCATATTATGTAATATCTCAGTAGACATCCAGGGTTCAGTTCTTCGTTTAATCCTAACCTCTTTAACTGGTGCAATATTATCAAGGATGGCAGTGAATATTGTTTTGAATTTTTCCCAAGCATCATTTACGTCCGTGCAACTTGTTATCAATGACCAGTCACAGTTGTGTAGCATATTTACCAGTGTTTCTTTATTGTAGTTTCTAGTTGACCTAATTTCTATTGTCCTGTGTAGGCCTATCCGCTCCCTAGTGATTTTCCTGGTACAGTAAATGATGAAATGATCACTAAGACCTGTGGTAATGACGCCTGACTGACTAATGTTCTCATGGCGGTTACAAAGTATGTGGTCAATTAGGGTGGCTGAGAACTGTGTCTATCTGGAGTCTACCTGGAGAAAATTCCAGGGGTCAACGCCCCCGCGGCCCGGTCTGTGACCAGGAATCCTGTTGGACCAGAGCCTGATCAACCAGGCTGTTACTGCTGGCCGAACGCTGTCCAACGTACGAACCACAGCCTGGCTGGTCAGGTACCGACTTTAGGTGCCTGTCCAGTGCCTGCTTGAAGACAGCCAGGGGTTTGTTGGTAATCCCCTGATGTATGCTGGAGGCAGTTGAACAATCTTGGGCCCCTGATACCATGTGCTGTCCCTCAACGTGCTAGTGGCACCTAGCTCTTCATTGGGAGGGTGTTACATCGCTTGCCAGTCTTTTGCGTTCGTAGGGAGTGATTTTTGTGTCAAGTTTGGTACTAAGCCTTCGAGAATTTTCCATGTGTATATAATAATGTATCTCTCCCTTGCGTTCTAGAGAGTACAGGTTTAGGAACTTCAAGCGTTCCCAGTAGTTGAGGTGGTTTATCGCACTATGCATCGGTGAGGGTTTTCTGCCCTTTTAAGGTCAGCAAATTTTACCCGCCTTGAAAGGTGCCGGGTTTGTGTCAGCAATATTCCAGCCTAGATAGAACAAGCGATCTGAAGTGTCAACATGGGCTTGGCATCCCTGGTTTTGAAGGTTCTCATTATCCATCCTGTCATTTTTCGAGCAGATGCAATTGCTACTTTGTTATGGTCCTTGAAGGTGAGATCCTCTGACATGATCACTCCCAGGTCTTTGACATTAGTTTTCGCTCTATTGTGGGGTTGGAATTAGTTTGTACTCCGGTGAATTTTAATGTCTTCACGTTTTCCGTATCTGAGTAATTGAAATTTCTCATCATTGAACTTCATATTGTTTCTGCAGCCCATTTAAAGATTTGGTTTATGTCTGCTTGGGAGTCTAGCTCGTGTTTCCAACGGTAGACACTGTCATACAGATTCGGGTGTCATCTGCAAGGAAGACACAGCACTGTGGCTTATATCCCTGTCAATATCTGATAGAGGATGAGAATAGGATGGGAGCAAGTACTGTGCCTTGTGGAACAGAGCTTTTCACAGATAGCTGCCTCAGACTTTACTCTGTTGACTACTACTCTTTGTGTTCTACATGTTAGGAAATTATAGATCCATCTACCAACTTTTCCTGTTATTCCTTTATCACGCATTTTGTGTGCACCATGGTCACACTTGTCAAAGGCTTTTGCAAAATCTGTGTATATAACATCTGCATTCCGTTTATCTTCTAGAGCATCAGGACCTTGTCGTAGTATTCCAGTAGTTGGGACAGACAGGCAGCCTGCTAAACCCAGCTGTCCTGGGTTGTGCAATTGATGGTATCAAGATGGGTGGCGATCTTGCTTTTAGAACCCCTTTCAAAGATTTTTGATATGGGACGTTAGTGCAATTGGTCTGTAGTTCTTTGCTATTGCTTTACTGCCCTCTTTGTGGAGCGGGGCTATGTCTGTTGTTTTTAGTAGCTGCGGGACGATCCCAGTGGCCATGCTCCCTCTCCATAAGATGTTAAAAGCATGTGATAGGGGCTTCTTGCAGTTCTTGATGAACACGGAGTTCCATGAGTCTGG
>WNWK01046730.1:0-14201 GCA_009830355.1 Cherax destructor
ACCAATATCTTTAGAGGCCTTATAGGAAAAGATCTAATGGTATATTTAGATGACGTAATTGTTATGTCCGAGGATGTAAATAAGCATTTAGAAAGACTGGAGAAGGTACTGAGTAAGCTTGAAGAAGCAATCTAAAAATCAAACTGTCTAAATGTCAATTTTTCAGATCAGAAATTGTTCTGGGTCACGTAGTCACTCCTAGAGGGGTTATGACTGACCGAAGTAAAGTAGATGCAGTATTGAATTTTCCAACTCCCAAAACTGCTGATGCCGTAAGATCCTTTGTGGGCTTAGCAGGTTTTATAGATCATATATTGCTAATTTTTCCTCAATAGCAGCTCCTCTAACTGAGTTGCTTAAGAAAGATGCTCCATTTGTTTGGACCTTCAGTCAGAAAAGCATTTCAAACCTTGAAAGAAAGATTAACTTCGCTCCAATCTTAAAATTCCCAGATTTTACAAAGCCTTTCTATTTAACCACTGATGCCAGTTCTATAGGCATTGGTGCAGTTCTTGCACAGAAGATTGATAGTAACAACGCAGTTGCATTTGCTAGTCGAGTCCTTACAAGGCTGAAAGGAATTATACAGTAACTGAGCGAAGCCTTAGCAATAGTGTGGTCTTTAAAACACTTCCGAGACATAATTTATCAGTACCCTGTCCATGTCTTGACAGATCATGCACCTCTAATACCATTGTTCCAGAATAAACAACCTACTGGAAGACTAGCTAGATGGTCCTTAACTATCCAAGAGTTCAACCCTACCTTTGAACATTTACCTGGCAAGTCAAATGTAGTTGCAGATGCTTTATCGCGTCCCTGTTAGCGTAGTAACTGCTGATCCTCCGTTTAGTGCTGAGGATGTAAAGAATGCCCAAAGAACAGACCCCTTGGGTCTGGTGACTCGATTCCTGCTACAGGAAGACCTTATTCTTACTGTGAAGCCACTAGCACCTATCAGTGACTTTGTTATGAACCAAGAATTACTGTATCGCGTAACCGAGCTGGGAACGCCTAGTAGACGGGCATACCAGTTAGTAATTCCTCAGTCACTAGTAAAAGTAGCTTTACAGCTAATTCACGATGCACCCGGTGTTGCACACCCTGGTATGGACCGTTCGATTAAACAAGCAAGATTGAAGTACTTTTGGCCTCGATGGCAAACTGATATTACAGTATGTTAGAAGTGTAGTGTTTGTATGAAACACAAGGGTAATATCAACGGTCCCAATCCTATCCAGATGTATCCCACTACTAGTGAGCCATGGGAAAGAGTTGCAATAGATCTGCTAACTAATTTTCAATGTACAACGCAAGGCAATAAACATCTGTGTGTGATGGTCGATCATTTCACCAGATATTGTGAGTTAGTTCCTATTCCAGACAAGACTGCCGAGACAGTAGCTAAAGCGTTTAAGGAACGTATAATCTGTAGACACACCACTCCTAAATCCTTAGTATCCGATAATGGAGGTGAATTTTGTAACGAGATTCTAGAAAAACCTATGTGCCTTGTATAAGATTACTAAATCTACCATTGTTCCACACCATCCTGCCAGCAATGGTTTAGCAGAAAGAACTAATAAAAAAATACTCGATGTTGAGAGCCACTGTTAATCCCAATAGTTCAACCTGGGATGAAGTTATACCTGATGTTCAATGTGCTATAAATTCTGCTTTCAATGCTTCTATAGGTGATACGCCGCATTACGCCTTGTATGGTGTTGACAAGCGTTGCCTTATGAGTTGTTATATTCTAATCCAAAACCGTTGTATAACCCTGATGATTTCATGCAACTCGTACCAGCCAAGCTCAGAGTGTTTTCAGAAGAATCCGTGAAACACTTCATAAGTCAACAGCAGAATTTACTAGAGTAACTAATACTAAAGCCAAACCGACTAAAGTTCAAGTAGGGTCCAGAGTCATGTTGTTCAACTTTAACAAAACTTCAGCAATGCCTAAATTAGACCAAAGGTTTGTTGGCCCATATCGAGTAGTTGAACATATCAAGGGCAATAAGTATAAAGTTAGAGAACTTAGTACGGGTAAGTGTAAAGAAGCACATTTAGATCATATGAAGTTAGTATGTGACGAAGAAGAAGCCCTGACAACCAGACTGTTGTGACTGACAATGATAATCCGTCTGACCCCGTACCTTCAACTTCTAGTAGTGAGTCAGAGGAACAACCTGATTGTCGTTACTCCTTGCGTACACGACAAGTGTTGAGAAACCCCAAGTATCATTTGTTGATATCAGTGTAGACCCTCCTCAATCAGAAGTTGAGTTACCTACTGTAACAGAGTTTGATCCACCCAGAGATGATAACCATTCTGTATATGTAAATCTTACCCTAGCAGAGTTGGGGTTAAATGTAAATAGACTGTACAATTAGATGATTGAGTTAAGAGAAATTGTCGACTGTGTGTTTTGTTACTAAGTGTTCATTATCTAGAATTTTTTTGTGTGTTCATGTTCCTGCGAGTTCTGAGCTTTAACAGTTGACCGTGCTAGCCGAGTCTCTCTTTTCTGTTAAAACTTCTTCCGTGTAAATATATTTATTCTTCCTCAGAACCCGCTGAGTGCATGAATACAGATTGATCGATCAAATTTGCAATTGTTTTATATATAATCCATTATATCTAGATCCATTAAATTTCTCTTATGTACCATTAACTCAAGAAGTGCGAGAGTAAGATTAATCTTGATCAGTTCAAAGTTATAATGTGTTTGCTATTGTATAGATTCACCCAGTACCACCTGTCTGTTCAGCCTATAGAGTTGTATAGTATGCCGAGACGTCATACGATAACATGGCCGAGCTGTCGTGTCAGTATCATAGATACACTTGTTTAGTATATCTTTATAAAGCTGGTCCCTTTGCGTGTGACGTCACGGTACCCGCTGACGTCAGAGGCTCAGCGCATGTACACAGCCTATCATAGGCAGACTGCCTCACTACGTTAGACCTACAGGCGAGACAGAAGGTGTGCTGGACTCTCCTCTAATTACTGTAAATATACCGTAACCATCCAACAAGGAGTATCTTTGACCTCCTATATATCTCTCCCAAGACCCACACGACACCTATGGTGATGACATTTAACTGTGCCTATGGTGATGGCATTTAACTGTGCCTATGGTGATGACATTTAACTGTGCCTATGGTGATGGCATTTAACTATGCCTATGGTGATGGCATTTAATTATGCCTATGGTGATGGCATTTAACTATGCCTATGGTAATGGCATTTAACTATGCCTATGGTGATGGTATTTAACTATGCCTATGATGATGGCATTTAACTATGCCTATGGTGGTGGCATTTAACTATGCCTATGGTGATGGCACTTAAATATGTCTATGGTGATGGCATTTAACTATACCTATGGTGATGGCATTTAACTATGCCTATGGTGATGGCACTTAAATATGTCTATGGTGATGGCATTTGACTATGCCTATGGTGATGGCATTTAACTATGACTATGGCGATGGCATTTAACTATGACTATGGTGATGGCATTTAACTATGACTATGGTGATGGCATTTAACTATGACTATGGTGATGTCATTTAACTGTGACTATGGTGATGGCATTTAACTGTGACTATGGTGATGGCATTTAACTATGACTATGGTGATGGCATTTAACTATGACTATGGTGATGGCCTTTAACTATGCCTATGGTGATGGCATTTTAACTATGACTATGGTGATGGCATTTAACTATGACTATGGTGATGGCATTTAACTATGCCTATGGTGATGGCACTTAACTATGCCTATGGTGATGGCACTTAACTATGCCTATGGTGATGGCATTTAACTATGCCTATGGTGATGGCACTTAACTATGCCTATGGTGATGGCATTTAACTATGCCTATGGTGATGGCATTTAACTATGCCTATGGTGATGGCATTTAACTATGCCTATTGTATCAAAAAGGAAAAAGTGTTGAAGATTCATTAAGAGCGACGTCTTCTTGAGAGAGAGAAAAAATAATATATACCTTAACTATGACTACCTCTTCTCCACTTGAATTTGCCGCAGTGTTCAAACAATACAGTGATGCTTACAAAGATCTGCGCGAGATGATGCGCATCAGTGTGACCTTGTCAGTCAATTCTGCAACATGTGAACGTAGATTTTTTCCAGCCTGCGACTCACAAAAAATTTACCTGAGGAAGAATAGTAGTGATAGAAGAACATGCAACGTTGCAGTTGTCTATAAATTCGAAAAGAACCCAGAGTGTGAACGCTGAGGTAACAAAAGAATTACTCTGCTGGAGCCTCTCGTCTGAGAGCAGAATGAATATGTTGTGTTCTGTTTCATTATATCAATAATGCAAAGGTGAACATCATTATTTTAATGGCTTACATATTGATGTAATTTCATTGTCATCTTTATTGATCTCTAATATACACTAAGTAAACATAGTGTACTTGCCTTGCTAACGTAGTTCCCCCAGCCCCCCTACCAACCAGATAGCAACCTCCCCACCACCCCTCCCACAATACAGAAATTATGGAGATGCCTCTGTACTTATTCCAAATTAGAGAAATTTCTAATATATGTCAAATCTGGGTATGAAAATTTCGGCAAATTATGAAAATGGCATTTAGCCGAGAGTTTAATACACCCACCACCAGAGTTGACAGTTCAGGAAAAGTGACTGAGAATCATAATGCCTTTTAGTCCCTCAATTTGGTAGTTAAATCTCGTCGTCTGGTTCATGGACCACAAGTCTTTGTCTGTCCCTAGAGTGAGGGGTCAATACAGTCTGCGTGTGGGGGGGTGGAGGGGGAGTTGCATGGAGATGGGTGGGGGGAAAGAAGCAGACTTCTTGGCGGCTTCTTAATTACCTTGCAAAATTACGTGCAAGTTAATGATGGGTTGGACTACTTTTCGTTTAGTTTAAACGCTGTTAATTTTAAATTGATTACTTTCAAAATGACGAAATCTTTATGCTTAAATCAAATCAATGTTTATATTTCTTCGTTGCACAGTGCTGGGGACAACAGACGCATTTAACACATTACTGCAATGTGGTATCTTGCGTAATTAATGCGGCAGTGTGTGTGTATACACTTAATTGTGTCTGCAGAGCCTGAGGTTAACTAGTAGTAATTACTACCTCAAGCTTCTGGCCGCTCTGACTCTTACTTTTTTTACATGTCTTACTCCCTAAATGTCTCAAATGTTTTACTTCATAAACTTCTTAAATGTCTTACTACACAAACTCCTTTATACATTACTCACAAAATGTTTTGGACTGTTTTACTCCCTAAACATTCTGGACTTACTCCCTATACTTTCGGGTTATCGAATCCACTTTTAAACGCACACATTGTTTTGGCCTCAACTACATATCTTCCCAAGATACTTATTACACTACTCTCACACCTAATGTTTTCTCATGTCCCGGACTCGTTTGTACTTGCAGGTGTCCACCCTGGTTCTGTGTCTCCACTCTGAAAGACTTCATCGCTGTGTCCACATCTAAATGTTTTACAAGTTGCTAGGAGAATAACCCGGTGTTGCTCAGGTTTGTTTCGTGTCTCGTAAGGTAAACTATAAATGTATAAAGAGTTCATTTTCTTACTTTATCAGTTCTTTGTAGAAAGTGGTCAGTTCCTCAGACTAAAGGAGCTGACCACTTAATGCCAAAGTTGACGGAATGATCACCTCAAAACTGCTACTACTGTCTCCAGTGTTATATTTGCCTGTATTCGACTGAAGAAGTCTGTAGTGCAGACGAAATATTTCGGTAATAAAGATACGTAATTGTTGCACGTATATCTTATTCATCAACTTGTTGGTATTATGTACCACTAATAGTACGGTGGTGGGTAGCGCTATGTTACTGGTGACAGACACAGTGACAGACCGGGTCTATGAATAAATTACTGACAGTTATCAACAGACAGGTTGTTAGAAATGAAGAATATTTACCCAGAGGACGTATCTAGCGCACATGTATAATACACAACATAACAACAAAATCATATAACAAAACGCTTATTAAATATAAATTAGTAAAACTAAAAATATATAAGATACAATAGTTAAACGTGCTAGATAGTTATTTATCTACTGACCCATCAGTATCTATCTTCAAGTCACTCAGATATGAATTCCAGCATGCTAGCTGTGTCTCCAGACCAAAGTAACTTACATAGTTACAACGTAATAAAACTGTTAGCTTTAAAAAGATATGATTACTCTACATACGTCATTTAGACTAAATGATGTTAGGTTACTTAAAATATCATTACCACGTAACAAACATTTAGGGAAGAAACTATGACAAACAGAACAGAACACAAATTGGAAAAATCCCACTTGTAATGTTATAATTATATATGTTACTTATGTCTGAATGAAAAAATCCTAGGTTATTTTTTTTTAACTAGTCAGTTCACATAGGTATGTTCAAATTAATACTTATGATAATTAAGGTAAGTTAAAAATCTGTGGACGGGTTATGAAGACTAAGGTGTCATCCCTGTGAGCAGCAATTCACCACCTTCAAATCACTCAGCCCATAATCAAATTTTATTTTAGTTTGCGTGAAAAAACTCAGGCTCCAGATATTACAAGACCGTGCTGCTTGAGGCAAAGCCGACATTTTCAGAAAATTCGTTACTTTCGGGAACTTGTATCCGTGTATATCTTAATGCAAGTTAGATGCAGATAAACAGCCAGTGTACCTCACTACTACACCCTCACTGTACACCACAGCCACTGTACCTCACTACTACACCCTCACTGTACACCACAGCCACTGTACCTCACTACTACACCATCACTGTACACCACAGCCAGTGTACCTCACTACTACACCCTCACTGTACACCACAGCCAGTGTACCTCACTACTACACCCTCACTGTACACCACAGCCAGTGTACCTCACTACTACACCCTCACTGTACACCACAGCCAGTGTACCTTACTACTACACCATCACTGTACACCACAGCCAGTGTACCTTACTACTACACCATCACTGTACACCACAGCCAGTGTACCTCACTACTACACCATCACTGTACACCACAGCCAGTGTACCTCACTACTACACCATCACTGTACACCACAGCCAGTGTACCTCACTACTACACCATCACTGTACACCACAGCCAGTGTACCTTACTACTACACCCTCACTGTACACCACAGCCAGTGTACCTCACTACTACACCATCACTGTACACCACAGCCAGTGTACCTTACTACTACTACACCCTCACTGTACACCACAGCCGGTGTACCTCACTACTACACCCTCACTGTACACCACAGCCAGTGTACCTCACAACTACACTATGTACATCACAGCCAGTGTACCTCACTACTACACCATCACTGTACACCACAGCCAGTGTACCTCACTACTACACCCTCACTGTACATCACAGCCAGTGTACCTTACTACTACTACACCCTCACTGTACACCACAGCCAGTGTACCTCACTACTATACTATCACTGTACACCACAGCCAGTGTACCACTACTACACCCTCACTTACACCACAGCCAGTGTACCTTACTACTACACCATCACTGTACACCACAGCCAGTGTACCTCACTACTACACCCTCACTGTACACCACAGCCAGTGTACCTCACTACTACACCCTCACTGTACACCACAGCCAGTGTACCTCACTACTACACCATCACTGTACACCACAGCCAGTGTACCTTACTACTACACCATCACTGTACACCACAGCCAGTGTACCTCACTACTACACCCTCACTGTACACCACAGCCAGTGTACCTCACTACTACACCATCACTGTACACCACAGCCAGTGTCCTTACTACTACACCCTCACTGTACACCACAGCCAGTGTCACTCACTACTACACCATCACTGTACACCACAGCCAGTGTCCTTACTACTACTACACCCTCACTGTACACCACAGCCGGTGTCCTCACTACTACACCCTCACTGTACACCACAGCCAGTGTCCTCACAACTACACTATGTACATCACAGCCAGTGTACCTCACTACTACACCATCACTGTACACCACAGCCAGTGTACCTCACTACTACACCCTCACTGTACATCACAGCCAGTGTACCTTACTACTACTACACCCTCACTGTACACCACAGCCAGTGTACCTCACTACTATACTATCACTGTACACCACAGTCAGTGTACCTCACTACTACACCCTTACTATGTACACTACAACCAGGGTACATCACTAATACACCCTCACTACACCACAGCCAGTGTACATCACTACTACACCCTCACTACACCACAGCCAGTGTACATCACTACTACACCCTCACTATGTACACTACAACCAGGGTACATCACTACTACACCCTCACTACACCACAGCCAGTGTACATCACTACTACACCCTCACTATGTACACTACAACCAGGGTACATCACTACTACACCCTCACTACACCACAGCCAGTGTACCTCACTACTACACCCTCACTATGTACACTACAACCAGGGTACCTCACTACTACACCCTCACTATGTACACCACAGCCAGTGTACCTCAACTACACCCTCACTGTACACCACAGCCAGTGTACCTCACAATTACACTATGTACACCACAGCCAGTGTACCTAACTACTACACCATCACTGTACACTACAGCCAGTGTACCTCACTACTACACCATCACTGTACACCACAGCCAGTGTACCTCACTACTACACCCTCACTATGTACACCACAGCCAGTGTACCTCACTACTACATCCTCACTATGTACACCACAGCCAGGGTACCTCACTACTACACCCTCACTATGTACACTACAACCAGGGTACCTCACTACTACACCCTCACTATGTACACCATATCCAGGGTACCTCACTACTACACCTTCACTATGTACACTACAACCAGGGTACCTCACTACTACACCCTCACTATGTACACTACAACCAGGGTACCTCACTACTACACCTTCACTATGTACACTACAACCAGGGTACCTCACTACTACACCTTCACTATGTACACTACAACCAGGGTACCTCTGTGGGAAATCTAGCATCGATTGCGTTTATCTGACGCCATTTTAGTTATAAGAGACGTTAATCATGGAGGGCTGTAAGATAACATGTTTGCCTACACGTGACGTCCTCACATTTACCCTTCCAACTCTTAATTATAAGATCCATTTAATGATGAAGCCTCATAGTTTAATATACCACTTTATGTAACTACTTAAGTAAGAGTTAGACACAGTAATTTAACTTAGTATGTACGATTACTTTTATCCCAGCCCATACAACTGACACAGGGATACCCACTTTGTCAACCACGAGCGCTGGACACCTACGCATGACAGTCACCAACAGGACTGTGTAATGAGTGGACGAAACCTCGTGACTAGTAAGTTTATTCAGGTATACACAAATACAATTACATAGATCATCATACAAAGCAGCATATGTGTACAGAGCCTAGGATAACCCAAAAAAGTGAGACAAAGTGACTTATTTCCACTGGGGTCCTTTGGTGACACTGGGACCTTTAATAAAAGCCTAGTAAAGAGGGTGACTTTCCCTCATATCGTAACACACCTAGGCGGCTTGTACAGTGAAGGACACGAACCTTCGCTAATCACATTACACACCAGAATGAGACTACCCGTCATTGTCACATTACATAGCGACAAGGGCACGAAGCAGGGCGATGCAAAGTGACTCATACACGTACCTCGCGGTGCTCCTAACTGAAGTTAATAACCTGCAGATCTCACACATCACGACGCTACGTACTTATCAATACTATTGAATGAGCATTTATGTGCATGTTAATGAGTACTGCCCAAGTGTGGGTCTAAGCACTGTAGTTCAGTTCACCAGAGATACAATTTCACACTGGAATACACACTGCCCTGTGCAGAAAACAAGTAAGAAATCCAGATTATCAGGGGATGGAATGACAGGTTCTTGGACTGGATTCAACTAATGACCTGACTGGATAAGTAACTGATCAGTCATACCCACACACACACACTATTTATTCTACATAGCCTCACTACATCGTCACTATGTACACTACAGCCAGGGTACCTCACTACTACACCCTCATTATGTACACCACACAACCAGGGTACCTCACTACTACACCCTCACTATGTTCACAACACAACCAGGGTACCTCACTACTACACCCTCATGCTCACAACACATAAGAACATAAGAAAGGAGGAACACTGCAGCAGGCCTGTTAACCCATACTAGGCAAGTCCTTCACATTCCATCCCACTAACAGAATATTTGTAAATATTCAATGCTACCCAAGAAATAAGCTTTGATAATTCTACTTATGTGCAATTCCCACTCAAATCCAACCTCTCTCACTCATGAATTTATCCAACCTAAATTTGAAACTACCCAAGGTCCTTGCTTCAATAACCCTACTAGGCAGACTGTTCCACTTATCAACTACCCTATTTCCAAACCAATACTTTCCTATATCATTTCTAAATCTAAACTTATCTAATTTGAATCCATTATTGCGGGTTCTCTCTTGGAGAGATATCCTCAAGACCTTATTTATATCCCCTTTGTTAATACCCATTTTCCACTTGTATACCTCGATCATGTCTCCCCTCATTCTTCGTCTTACAAGTGAATGTAATTTTAGGGTCTTCAATCTTTCTTCATACGGAAGATTTCTAATGCTATGTATTAATTTAGTCATTCTACGCTGAATGTTTTCTAACGAATTACTATCCATTCTATAATATGGAGACCAGAACTGAGCTGCGTAATCTAGGTGAGGCCTTACTAACGATGTATAAAGCTGTAATATAACCTCTGGACTTCTGTTGCTTACACTTCTTGATATAAATCCCAGTAATCTGTTTGCCTTATTACGTACGCTTAGGCATTGCTGTCTTGGTTTAAGGTTGCTGCTTACCATAACCCCCAAGTCCTTTTCGCAATCTGTATGGCTAAGTTCTACGTTATTTAACTTATAAGTGCTTGGGTTATGGACACTCCCGACCTTCAGAACCTTGCATTTATCTACATTGAACTGCGGAAAAATAAACACATAAGCAGTATAATGTGATCCTTTATTGACAACGTTTCGCCCACGCAGTGGGCTTTATCGAGTCACAGACAGATCTACACCAGATCTGTCTGTGACTCGATAAAGCCCACTGCGTGGGCGAAACGTTGTCAATAAAGGATCACATTATACTGCTTATGTGTTTATTTTTCCATTGTGTCGGTATTTTATACCATTTATTTCCACATTGAACTGCATCTGCCACTTTTCTGACCAGGAATTGAGTTTGTCTAAATCCTCCTGAAGTTCCCTGACATCTACGTTTGAATCAATTATCCTACCTATCTTCGTGTCATCGGCGAATTTGCTCATATCACTGGTAATTCCCTCATCAAGGTCATTGATATATATTATAAACAACAACGGGCCTAAGACTGATTCCTGTGGAACACCACTTGTTACAGATCCCAACTCGGATTTAATCCCATTTATGCACACTCTGCTTCCTATTGGTGAGCCATGACTCGATCCATGACAGCACTTTTCCCCCAATGCCATCAGCTGCCACTTTCTTTAACAGTCTCTGGTGCGGTACTCTATCAAAAGCCTTACTAAAATCTAAATAGACAATATCGAATTCTTTATCGTGATCAACAGCCTCAAAAGCTTTACTAAAGAAGGTTAATAAATTAAATAGGCAGGAACGGCCCCTCGTGAATCCATGCTGAGTATCATTAATCAAATTATGGTTATCTAGATGGCTTCTAATAATATCAGCTATAATTGACTCTAGTAATTTGCCTACAATTGAGGTCAGGCTTATTGGGCGGTAATTTGACGGTAGTGACTTGTCCCCTGCTTTAAAAATAGGAATTACATTAGCCATCTTCCACATATCAGACACTACACCTGTTTGAAGAGATAAATTAAAAATGTTAGATATTGGTTCACAGAGTTCCATTTTGCATTCCTTAAGAACCCTTGCAAAAAGCTCATCAGGACCCGGCGATTTATTTTGTTTCAGCCGGTCTACTTGTTTCATAACCATTTCGCTAGTGACTGTGATATTACATAATTTATCTTCTTCAGGGACACTATAAAAATTAATTACTGGGATATTATTAGTGTCTTCCTGTGTGAAAACCGAGAGAAAATAATTATTAAAAATAGAGCACATATTCTCCTTGTCAGTAAGATGACCATAGTTATTTTTAAGGGGACCTATCTTATCCCTAACTTTTGTTCTATAAACCTGGAAAAAACTTTTTGGGTTAGTTTTTGAATCCCTAGCAACTTTAATTTCATAGTCCCGTTTAGCTTTTCTTATACCCTTTTTAACGTCCCTCTTGATGTCAGTATACTGATTTATAAGATGACCCTCACCTCTTTGCGCCTATAAATTCCTTTTTTCTGCCCTAAAAGATATTTGAGCCTATTATTCATCCATTTTGGGTCATTTCTACTTGATCTACTACTACACCCTTATTTTCACAACACAACCAGGGTACCTCACTACTACACCCTCACTATGTTCACAAGACAACCAGGGTACCTCACTACTACACCCTATGTACACTACACAACCAGGGCACCTCACTACTACACCCTCACTATGTTCAAACACAACCAGGGTACCTCACTTTTACACCCTCATGTTCACAACACAACCAGGGTACCTCACTTTTACACCCTCATGTTCACAACACAACCAGGGTACCTCACTTCTACACCCTCATGTTCACAACACAACCAGGGTACCTCACTTCTACACCCTCATGTTCACAACACAACCAGGGTACCTCACTTCAGTCGTATCAGTTAAAATTCATGTTCTTTATCAAGGATTATTTCTAGTTGCAATATTAAGATTTGGTAACTCACTATCTTGACAATAATGATCATGACAAATTGAAGATTTGTACAATGATTCAGTACAATGTCATTCAGTACAATGTCATCATTGTAAAACTGATCAAATCTTCAATTTATCATCAAGAATAGTGTCATCACAGTTATTTACCTCATCTTAACAGTAATAAATACTCAAGATGGTAGTAACTGCGTGTTGCACCTCCATGTTTCATGCATACATTACATTGTTTTGCGCCTTCTTTAATTACATGAAAATGAGTGTAAATCTGCTTAAGGAAATTTAAAAGTTGATTCTCTGCTTTCAGTGACCCACTTTGTCCCTGGTACCCTTTTTATTTTATCAGTCTTTAGAGGCGATAAATTTAGATTTAGAAAGGACATAGGTAAGTGCTGGTTTTCGAACAGAGTTGTGGATGCGTGGCTAGGATCTTGGGTGGCTTTAAAAAAAGATTGAATAATTATTATTATAATCAAAAGAAGAGATTGGATAAATATATGAATGGGAGGGGCTCTGGGATTGATTGGTGTCGTGGGTGAGTAAATTCTTGGGTAACTTTGGGTAGTGGTGGTTTTGATAAGAACCTGCCTTGTATGGGCTAGTAGGCCTTCTGCGGTGTTCCTCCATTCTTATGTTATGTGCTAGTCTCTCTCTCTCTGTGGTGTTGTGGTGTGGTGGTGGTGGTGTGTTGTTGTGGTGGTGTGTTGTTGTGGTGGTGTGTTGTTGTGGTGGTGTGTTGTTGTGGTGGTGGTGTGTTGTTGTGGTGGTGTGTTGTGGTGGTGGTGTGTTGTTGTGGTGGTGTGTTGTTGTGGTGGTGGTGTGTTGTGGTGGTGGTGTGTTGTGGTGGTGGTGGTGTGTTGTGGTGGTGGTGTGTTGTTGTGGTGGTGTGTTGTGGTGGTGTGTTGTTGTGGTGGTGTGTTGTTGTGGTGGTGTGTTGTTGTGGTGGTGTGTTGTTGTGGTGGTGGTGTGTTGTTGTGGTGGTGTGTTGTTGTGGTGGTGGTGTGTTGTTGTGGTGGTGTGTTGTGGTGGTGGTGTGTTGTTGTGGTGGTGTGTTGTTGTGGTGGTGGTGTGTTGTTGTGGTGGTGGTGTGTTGTTGTGGTGGTGGTGTGTTGTTGTGGTGGTGTGTTGTGGTGGTGGTGTTGTTGTGGTGGTGTGTTGTGGTGGTGGTGTGTTGTTGTGGTGGTGGTTGTTGTGGTGGTGGTGTGTTGTTGTGGTGGTGGTGTGTTGTTGTGGTGGTGTGTTGTTGTGGTGGTGTGTTGTTGTGGTGGTGTTGTTGTGGTGGTGTGTTGT
>WNWK01046731.1:5000-14201 GCA_009830355.1 Cherax destructor
CTTCTGTGTTACTGTACTCTACTGTACTGTACTGTACTGCTACTGTTACTTCTCGTACCTTCACCAGGAAACCTACATTCCTGAATCTGTCTCTTTAGCTAGACAAAAGTCTAATACTGAGAAGAAGAATGTCAAATGTAACTACTGTCTTAGGAAAGGTCATACTCGAGAGTATTGCTTTAAGTTAGAATGAGATATGAAAGTAGATCGTGCAGCTGGCGCTCCCACTCAAGTCGTATCTTCTTCGGTGCAACAAGGGCACCTACAACCTAGTAATTCTGAGCCTGCTGTTTTGAAGAATGTTCCTCAGAATAGATGACTAGCATCAGACCGAGTATCTGATGAGAAGATTCGGTCAGCTATGAGTCCGTACTTGTCGAGAGGCAAAGTAGGACTTGACGAATCTAAGCTCACTGAGATAATTACTTTCCGAGACACAGGCAGCTATCTTACTTTGTTAAGAGAAGATGTATTGCCTTTAACTAATGATACCTATACCCAGATAGATGTATTGTTAGAAGCCTATGGAGGTGCTGTTATTAAAGTTCCTCTTCACAAAGTATACATTGAAACAAGCTATTATTCTGGTTATATGTCAGTTGGTATTTCCAGTGGTTCATTTCCTATCAGGTCAGTGGACTTGTTGATAGGGAACGATATCCTTCAAGCTGGTATTTGTAAGGAACCACTTGTGTTTGATAATACCACTGATGATAATTATGCCATTGAAGCTTGTAGAGAGAAGCCTATATTATTACCTCTCAGTGCAATAACTCGTGCTATGTCAAAGATACAACAACAACCATCCTTGTCTCCTGCTGAGTTAGTTGATGAAAATGATTTGGGCTTGAAAATGTTGTTCAGTGTTTCTCTGTGAAATGGATCACTAACACTGACAACTTCCCTACTTCATCAACCTAGTCAAGACACAACTGATGTGAAGATTCTAACTCACGACGATTTAATCAAGGATCAGTTTGTTGATCAGTCTTTGGAAAGACTGAGAGATATAGCAGTTACTGAGAGTGAAGCAAAGGATCTCGATAATTGTTATTATTATAGTAAAGGTGTACTAATGGAGAAAATTACAAGTCAATTGTCAGCTGACAGTGATTCCACCACAGTCAAGCATCTTGTTGTTTTACCAGTTACATTTCGTGAGCAGGCTCTTGATTTTGCTCACAATAGTCCTATAGGAGGGCATTTGGGTGTCAGGAAGACACTAGGGAAACTGGCAAAACATTTCACTAGGCCGAGAATGAGGGACACTGTTGCTGATCATGTGCGACCTTGCCACGTCTGTCAGGTGACAGGCAAACCAGCTCACACTCCTCCACCTGCCCCTCTTATACCAATAATTGTAAATGATGATCCATTCTCACGTCTTATCATAGATTGTGTTGGTCCTCTGCCTAGAACCAAGTTGGGGAATCAATACCTGTTTACAATAATGGACGCAGCTACACGCTATCCTGAAGCCATTCCTTTGAAAAAAATTAATGCTCGTGCTATTGTCAGGGCATTGATGAAATTTTTCTCCCAGATTGGATTGCCTCGAGAGATACAGTCGGATCAGGGATCCAACTTCACCTCTAAGATCTTTCGAGAAGCATTATCACACCTAGGAATAAAATCAGTACGTTCTACCAGTTACCACCCTCAGTCACAAGGTGCTCTAGAGAGATTTCATCAGACACTGAATTATTTTTATAATCAAATAAAAGCGCTAAACCACAGGGGACCAGACACTGAAGTGTGTACCTTTTCTTCTGTTTGCTATAAGGGAAAGTGAGCAAGAAAGTCTAGGATTTAGTCCGTTTGAGCTCATATACGGACACCAAGTGCGTGGTCCTCTTGCTGTGTTGAAAGACGTGTGGACAGGAAAATCTAATCCATCATTAAGCACATCACCTTCATTAATGCAGAAGCATTTGACTGCTGCTCGAGAGCTTGCTTTAAAAACCTAGTTTCAGCTCAGGCTAGGATGAAACAACAGTATGACAAGCGTGCTGTCTCTCGCTCTTTTAAAGCAGGAGATAAGGTGATGGCACAGAAATTAGTACCAGGTCATGCTCTACAAGCCAGATATGATGGTCCCTGGAAGTAGTGAAGAAGCTTAGTGACGTAAATTACCTAGTACGCACGCCTGGGAAGAGAAAATCCAATCATGTGTACCACATTAATCAGCTCAAGGCATACTACGCTAGCCCTCTACCTACTGCTTCTATTCTTCCTAGACCACAAGAAGGAAACTTCAGTCTGCCTGACATCTCTAGAGGTATAGAGGTGCGTTTAGAAAATTCAGTGACGCTACAATCACTAGATAATTTTCTAAGTAACCTTGATGCTGATAAAGCAAGTAATGTTAAGAACATGATTTTGCAGTACCCTGAATTGTTTAGTGATGTTCCTAAACGATGTACTCTGGGAATACATGACGTTGATGTACAGGGAGCATCACCTATTAAACAATCACCATATAGAATGAGTCCAACGAAACATAGAGCATTGAGAGAAGAAGTTGACTTTTTGTTATCTCATGGACTTATTGAACGCAGTAAAAGTCCATGGGCCTCACCGTGTATATTAGTGCCCAAGCCTGATGGAAGTTTCAGGATGTGCACTGATTACAGGAAAGTGAACTCTGTCACCTTGCCTGATGGTTATCCTTTACCTCGCATAGACGACCTGATTGATCGTGTATCAGGAGCACAGTATGTCAGCCGTTTAGATCTCTTACGAGGATATTATCAAGTCCCACTTACTGAATGTGCTCAAGAAATATCTGCCTTCACCGTTCAAGATGGATTGTTCAACTATCTCGTCACTCCATTCGGCTTATGTAATGATGCTTCGTCATTTCAACGTATTATGAACGAGTTGACCTACGACTTAGACGGAGTAGAAGCCTATCTTGACGACTTAGTGGTGTACAGTGACGAATGGGAACAACACTTGACACGTCTCAGAGCTTTGTTTGAGAAACTGACACATTACAATTTCACTGTTAACTTGGCTAAGTGTAGTTTTGGTCAAGCCAAGATTACCTATCTAGGGTTTTGTATAGGCCAAGGTGAAGTTGCTCCTATTGATGCTAAAGTTCGTGCTATTGCTGCTTTTCCAGTGCCAAAGGATAGGAAGGGTGTGCAAAGACTCCTTGGTATGGCAGGTTATTATCGCAGGTTCTGTCCTAACTTTGCTCAAGTCGCTGCTCCTCTCACTGAGCTCACTAGTAGCAAAGTCCAGTTCATCTGGACTCAAGATTGTTGAGACTCATTTACAAGGTTGAAACACTTGCTTTCCTCTGCTCCAGTTCTGCAAAGTCCTAACTTCAACCTACCCTTCTGTCTGCATATAGATGCGAGTGGTTATGCAGTAGGTGCGGTGCTGCTCCAAAAGTCCACATCTACTGGCATACTGCATCCTATTTGCTACTATTACTCTAAACTCAAACGACATCAGAAAAACTATGCCACTATTGAGAAAGAGGCACTAGCTCTCGTGGTGTCGTTAGAGAATTTCGACATATATTTGGGCACTTCTCCTTTTAAGATAAATGTATTTTCAGACCACAATCCTCTCACCTATATTAACACCATGAAGAGTAAAAATGCTAGGATAATGAGGTGGGCTCTCAGAATCCAACCTTACTCAATAAGTATTAAACATATCAGTGGTCGATGTAATGTAATTGCTGACGCTCTGTCTTGTCCTTAATCATCATTACAACATTTAAATTAACGTAAATTTTTGTGCCCAATATACTACTTTGTTACTTGCTACTTTGATTATTAAGTAAAGTAATGTAAAATCAATACTGCCCATGTAAATTTATGTATTTATGTCTAATTATAATTTCTTTCCATGTATCTACAGTAGTGTGATTTATGTGTGTTGGTGTGTTGAGAATTGGAGAGAAGCTGAGTGTGAGTGTAGTGTTGGATGGGCGATGCTTTCTGCCGAGCAGACTGCTCCGCGGCGACCCCCCCCCCCAACTTCTCTACACTCCTTATTCTCTCAAGCTTCATCATGCAGTCCAGTACATTGCTGCTTCACATTCCACTACCACTGTATTAGAGTGGAATGTCGTCTCCTATCGCACAAGACTGCTGCAATAGGGTGCAGTCGTCACTACTATGACCACCACTGTTCGAGCCTCAGATGTCTCTATGCTATGTCACCTCTACACCAGTGTATGGACATAACCGTGATTATGCTGATATTCGATGTTGTATACTGCCTAGTACGAGGGGCATATCTTAGTGAAATGACACTGTAGAAAAGTAATTTAAGTGTTAACTTCTGAGTGACTGAGATGTTGATACTTTGAGACATGAGAAAGACATTATTACTTCTCCTAGTGCGACCGTTTGTCGTGATGGGGGGGTATTGCGGCCCCAGAATTGGGCCCCAATGTATATATCTTTTTATAATGTATATTGTATAATGTATATTTTCCATTTTCTATAATTTTATATTGCTGATATTCTCGATAATAGCTAAATCGTTAATATCGTGCTTTATACTATTATTGGACTATTATTTGACTTATATTTACTTAGCTATGTTTATTAGGTAGGATGTAATATTATAAATTATGACACTAGGCTTGTTGCTGGGAGGAGTCACGTGATTCCACACCCAAGGTGGGTGGCTGCTGCTCCTTCCTCGAGAGCACTACGCAGCTGGACATCGTTGTGTCAACACCTCTCTCCTGTCTCTGCTTGTTTTCTCGCCATTTAGACTCTGTGTGGTAGAGTATGTGTTCGGTGGTGAGACGAAACATACTTCTCAGGACTCTGTGTAACTCTGTTCACAGAGGATAGACTAGACAGTGATTTTCGACGTTTTTCTGGGTTGTGTGTCCCATTGACACTCTTTGATAACTCAGGTTTCTTGCTACAGCTCCTGACCTAATTCGATAAGGCATCTGTGCACCGCCACAGTTTGGGAATGTATATGCTGAACCTAGCTTCAGTAGAAAGGGATTTTTGTGACTGTTTTGGAGGATCTATTGATGGTCCCTAGTTAGGGTCGATTTTCTATCTCCTGGTTCCTGACGCTGTGTTGCTGTTGCCTGTTATATTGCTGTTATGCGAACTGGTCATTTTACTGGTCAATCAAGCTGTTCTGATTGTCAGTTTGTTAGAAGAGCTAGCTTGTGAGAAGTTCAGTCGGACACTGGTTGAGTCGAGTCTAAGAGTTACCTGGAGATCTCTCATACACACATATATTCTTATTTGCATATATCTGTATTATTGTAATTACTGACATTTTACCAGATGGTACTTCAGAGTCATTTGGATATATGTGCCCTCAGCACAGCATTATTGTATATGAGAGCAGTGTAGGAGCTAACCTCCTAATTAACCTCCTAATGTATTACTTAATGAACATCCTGATCACATGTACATATATTTACGTTGAAACCCTAGACACTAACTTTGTTAATAAACATATTAAATCTTATGCTTTGGTTAGTACCCTACTAGTTGTAATCCTCATGAGGACTATTGAAAATGTTGGATAACTAGACTAGGATACAGACTTTGTTGCAAAAACCCAGTAACAGGCTGGATGCTAGAAGGGCTATCCTTTCTAATGTTCACTGGAGATGTCTATTACTAATAGATATCGTGTCATTTTGTAACATTCAGTAAAATTAGGAAATCAGGACTTTTGCTAGTCAATAAGAGGCGAACATTGCGTTCAGTAACCCACACGAGTGGTGACAGTTTGAAGCCGATCAGAAGAGTAATTCTCCAGTTATGGCAATTATCCGAAGTTCCATTAACATTTTTTTTAATACTGATAAATTTCCTCACACAATTTTTTTTTAAAGTGCTCTTTCAAGTCCGTCAGCTGCGTCAAGGTGGTCAGCTGCGTCAAGGTGGTCAGCTGCGTCAAGGTGGTCAGCTGCGTCAAGGTGATCAGCTGCGTCAAGGTGGTCAGCTGCGTCAAAGTGGTCAGCTGCGTCAAGATGGTCAGCTGCGTCAAGGTGGTCAGCTGCGTCAAGGTGGTCAGCTGCGTCAAGATGGTCAGCTGCGTCAAGGTGGTCAGCTGCGTCAAGGTGGTCAGCTGCGTCAATGTGGTCAGCTGCGTCAGACACTGAACACTTCCCCAAAAGGAAACGGTGAATGATTATTTTGTACATTACAAGCAACGCAACAACGGCAGACTGGCTTTATTAACAATGAAGAACAAGCCACTTGGGGATGGAAGTCCTTAGCTCTAGATCAGTTGCACTCTCGTGCGTTGTCAGGAGCTATGCAATGTTGCAAGACAACAACAGATGAGAGGGGAAATTCTCTGAATTATTATTATAATCATGGGGAAGCGCTAAACCCGTAGGATTATACAGCGCCTGTGGGGGGGATGGAAGGTATTCAGTCTTGATCTAGGGAACTGGAGCACAGATCCAATTCCCTAGATTAAGAGCCCCTCACAGCGTCAAGGAACCTCCCTTGAGGGGGAAATTCCCTGAATCAAGGCAGGTTTCAGTGATACCTCCTGCCTTGCCTCAGAGAATTTCTCCTATCTGTTATCATAACTAATCGCTAAACCCATAAGGGTCATACAGCTCTGCATTATTCGTGACGACGCACGAGAGTGCCAAACATCTAGACTTCCAGCCTCATGTGGCTTTTTCTGTATTATATTATATATAAAATGATCAACTCTACACCTACGCACCTGAATTTCACTCTGTCGTCGCTGACTGTTTGAAGCTGTGTGCCTGGAGAGGCCCAGTCCTCGCCCGGTCTGTGACCAGTCCTCGCCCGGTCTGTGACCAGTCCTCGCCCGGTCTGTGACCAGTCCTCGCCCGGTCTGTGACCAGTCCTCGCCCGGTCTCTGACCAGTCCTCGCCCGGTCTGTGACCAGTCCTCGCTCGGTCTCTGACCAGTCCTCGCCCGGTCTCTGACCAGTCCTCGCCCGGTCTGTGACCAGTCCTCGCCCGGTCTGTGACCAGTCCTCGCCCGGTCTCTGACCAGTCCTCGCCCGGTCTCTGACCAGTCCTCGCCCGGTCTGTGACCAGTCCTCGCCCGGTCTGTGACCAGTCCTCGCCCGGTCTGTGACCAGTCCTCGCCCTGTCTGTGACCAGGCCTCGCCCGGTCTGTGACCAGTCCTCCCCCGGTCTGTGACCAGTCCTCGCCCGGTCTGTGACCAGTCCTCGCCCTGTCTGTGACCAGTCCTCGCCCGGACTGTGACCAGTCCTCGCCCGGACTGTGACCAGTCCTCGCCCGGACAGTGACCAGTCCTCGCCCGGACTGTGACAAGTCCTCGCCCGGACTGTGACCAGTCCTCGCCCGGACTGTGACCAGTCCTCGCCCGGTCTGTTACCAGTCCTCGCCCGGTCTGTGACCAGTCATCGCCCGGACTGTGACCAGTCCTCGTCCGGACTGTGACCAGTCCTCGCCCGGTCTGTGACCAGTCCTCGCCCGGACTGTGACCAGTATTCGCCCGGACTGTGACCAGTCCTCGCCCGGACTGTGACCAGTCCTCGCCCGACTGTGACCAGTCCTCGCCCGGTTTGACCAGTCCTCGCCCGGTCTGTGACCAGTCCTCGCCCGGTCTGTGACCAGTCCTCGCCCGGTCTGTGACCAGTCCTCGCCCGGTCTGTGACCAGTCCTCGCCCGGTCTGTGACCAGTCCTCGCCCGGTCTGTGACCAGTCCTCGCCCGACTGTGATCAGTCCTCGCCCGGATGTGACCAGTCCTCGCCCGGTCTCTGACCTGGCCTGAGCTATGCCAGAATGAATCAAGTGGTTTCAACAGCTTGAATCAAGGACGATGTGCACTTGTTTATTGTTCCATTAATCTAGCCTAGTTACACTACACAAACGATGAAAATTAGAAACATCTGATGAGGCTTCTCGCATTATGAGCGAAAAACGAAAAGTTGGAATTAAAAAGAAAAAAACCGTTTACGGCTCACATTGAGCCATTGAAACATCTAAATATTGGGAAGCCTTCAAGTCTTGAACATGTACTCATTGGAGCGGAGGAGAGAGATACATGATAATATATACATGGAAAGTACTTGAGGGCCTGGTCCCAAATCTGCACACTGCCATAACAACATACTGGGTGGAGATATGGGAGAAAGTGTAAAATAAACCCATTGAGGAGCAGGGGTCGGTGGGGACAATCGGGCACTGTATTAACATCCGGGGTCCCAGACTATTCAACATCTTACCAGAAGATATCCAAACACGGCTGGAACCAGTGTAGAAGCCTTCAAGAGGAAACTGACAAATATCTTCACCAGGTGCCAGATCAACCAGGCTGTGATGGATATGTGGGGCAGCGGGCCTCCAGCAGCACAGCCTGGTTGACCAGGCAGCACCGACGAGCCTGGCCCATGGCCGGCTCAGAGAGGATATCTCAGAAACTCTTCAAAGGTATATCAAAAGGTATCACTAACACTTATTTGCGCACTGTACACACATGCGGTCCTACCTCACCCATCACTAAACTGATCACAGTCGTTGACATGTGAGGTTGAGGCAGAGCCACTGAACCAGCTTTCTCTCTCAGAACCACTGAACCAGTTTCTCTCAGAACCACTGGTTCACCTGTCAAGTGTTTTGTCATATTTCTTCAACTCGACTGTTAGTGGTCAAGGAATATATCTTGGAACTTATTTGAAGATATTTTATTTATTAACAGTTCATTTTTTAATTTATATTACGAATCTTAATCTAAATAACTATAGCTGGATACAGAAATGCTTCACTGACCAAAGTACTTAATACCATTTACACGTCTGGTTCCACTAATGAGCCACATTAGTGTTGTACCTGACTTCTGGTCTAGTGTTTAAGATCTGGTCATATGTCTATGCAACACAGCATGTATACTTAGAGGGTTGTATTTCTCCCAGAATATATACATACTGAGACATTACTTTATTCCTTATTTTAGTGATTGAATTATTTATGTGTTAGTGGACAGCTTACCAAGCAGCCTTTATGAGCCTAGTGTAGGTGATAGGTTTTAAACTTTAACCAACCAACCTATGGTATAGGCTTCAGGGGATATATATACACGAAACATTGCATTTTCTCATATTATATATGCTTAGAGTATATTTCAATTGAAATCTTTGGATTTTTTTATATTTTATTAAAAACATTATTACAATACACAAAACACCATAATAACATAAGCCAACAACGGCCTTAAACAAAAGTCCTTAATAT